>ML787599.1:174143-185971 GCA_009831015.1 Picea engelmannii | reverse complement strand
TGTCTGGAATGTGTTTTAAAGATCACGCACAGATCTGCGGTTGAGAGGGAAGTGCACAAATCAATGGCTCATGGTGTTTTTCGGACCCCCTCGACCGATCTACCTTTAACGGTGGGGGGGGGTACGGAATGGAATTTTTCTCTAGCGGGCCCCCTATCTATACATGGCATGAATCCATTGGTTCTGAATCCCACTGCTTATTACTGTCTGACATACCTCGTCACCTCAAAACGCCATTATCCACCTTTTTCTTAAGAGTCACTGCCATAACTCTGTCAGTCTTTCTCCCTCATTCACGCATGGCAAGTCCCTTCGCCATGGTATTTTGCCCCAATCAATACCAACCATGTCACTCAACCGTATGCTTCAGTCATTGTCACCTGCTATCTCACGCTCTAAATGACCCATTGGCCATTTATTACTGGCTAACTTATCTGTTAACCAACTGACCTGTCTCCCGCACCCAACAGATATTTGTTTGCTCAAAACTACCCTCACCCTTCTTTCCCTCACCATTTACCCAGTCGTCGCACCAGAGAATTTTTCCCATTCTCCTCTCTGTTACAGTCAGTCGCCCACATCTACAGTCATCCCTGCTAACCTTTGTTTTATTTGTAGGTATTGTTACAGTGATGGCGCCAAAGTCAAAGAGAAAAGAAGGTGAGGAGAATCATTTTCTCCCACTTCCTGTCGACCTCGATAGGATTCCTCTAGCCGACAAAGGCTACTTAATCATAGACAAAATATGTGATTTCGACTTCGCAGACCTACAGTCATGGCTTAAAGAAGTCTTCCTAGACCAGAGTGACGAAATTGGGCTCTGGGAGTCCAACCTACCCTTGTATCTTTCCCCCTAGATTCACCACTTCCCAAAATTCGCCCTCAAGTGCCAAGCCCATTATATCCATGAAAAAAGAGCCATTGTGTCCTCGTTCAGGGAAATTATTTTCCTCATCACACCAGAAACCATCGACCAAATGATGCAGATATCCCAAGCCGAATCTGCCTCACCTTTTAGCCTTGAAATCATCACAGAGCTCTACCAGAAGCTGTCGTTTCCTCAAAGAGCTCAAATTTTGGAGCTTTTTCTTCCACAATCTGCTCAGCTCCCCACTACAAACCCCCCTTATCCTTCCTCCCTGTTCTCAATAAAAGGAAACCAGGTCATCACGTCACTATGTGCCTTTCTTGGATATTTTTCAGATCAATGGGTAGATGAACCCATTTTGGGATTTCTGTCTATTTTCTCCACTGATGAGAAATCCACTACATAGTTTGACTACAACACGTTCCTGGTGGAAAACATTCATGAACAATTCATAAATTTCACCACAAAAGGTATGTTCCGGTATTCTGCAATAATGGCATACCTGTTCATTTTCTTCCAAGTGGACATATTTTCTTTTTCTATGCGGAAGATGGATGAGGATGGTAGACCACAGGCAGTAACAACATGGACTTCTCTGCTTAGAGATAAATCCACAAAATTCAGTTTCAAGCAGTTCATCGCGCAGTTCTACCACCCAGTGGTGAGTATGCTCAGCGACAGACCCGAACCCAGAATTAAAGAGGAAATTCAGAGGATTCTACATCTCTTGGACCTTACAAAGACTGGTGATTGGTACCTGTACCAAAATCATACCGAGATCAGAGTCTATGGGTGCGAGTTGGCCCCATATAAACTACCCAAGTACTTACCTGTTAGAATTTCCACCCTGGAATACATAAGGCAGATGATAAACTTAGATGACATATATTTTGTGTCTTTGAAGAAGAAGCAGCAGCTCATAATCAAAGGGCAGATTGGGTATTTTATCTACAACAGTCGAGGGGCCGAGGAGGAAGCAGACAGACTGCTAAAAGAAATGAAGTTTTTTGTTAGTTTCATGTGGCACTATGATTCGTGTGGGATAATTTCCGAGATGAGGATAAAAAATAAGAATATCCCATATGTTCACATATCTAGGCCTGAGGTAGAGAAGTTTGCAAACTAGACAGAATGGGAGCCAAACACTCTGTTTGAGACAGAACAACATGACCCTTCAATCAATGTTTCACAGACGACTACACCACAAGTTCCAAAGGAGAAAAGGCCCAGGAAGGACACTTCACCTTCTATCACTGAAGTATCATTTGAGGAGTTCCAATTGCACACAAAGAGGCCGAAAACCACTCAGGCACCTGACACAGCTGGCGAAAAGGAAATTCCATCCACTACAATGACGGAGGTGGATCGGTCACTCCTTAGTACAAGCAACAAGCAGATCATAACCTCAGTATTTCCAAAGAAGCCTACAGATACTCTACCAGTCAACCAGCCAGGCAAAACAGGACCGAAGCTAAGTATCTTTGAGAAATACGATTTGATCAAGAAAAATAATCAGACGCTGACCAACAACACATATGCTCAGTTCTGGAAGAAAACATTGACTGCACAACACATAATTCTATCGACATTCGACACTGAGAAGGGTAGAATGCACATGGAATTTCTCTAGGCACAGGTGCCAGACCCAAAGGTAATCATCGATTACAAAAGGGAAACTTTCGAATTCTAGACTAAGGATGTGCATCCAACTGATCAAATGGATCTACACAGGAAAACTGGAGAAATGGTTTTCTCCACATTGGCACATGCTTCCACTGCTGCCTCCAAGTTACAAGTATCTCTGAATAATGTCCAAACGTAGTTGAAGTTTGAAAAAATATCATCCTTTGCCAAGGGTAACATGATTAAGACGTTGGAGGAACTGGTCCTCAAGATCGGATATGATCCCTCGAATGTGAAAGCAGTTGAGGAGATGATCAAGAAGAAAAATGACGACATAGCGTCTCTGAGGAAACAATTGAAGCTACCACCAATAGTATACTCACAGGAAAAGGAAATGGAAAAGACAAAAGGAGAAAAAGAAGAGATGCTTAAGTTTATCATGGAGTAGAATGCACAATTGAAGGAAATGGAAGCCGAAATGGAGAAACTAGTGAAAGAGAAAGAGCAGTCAAAACCCATGGAAGTCATTCCATTGAGTGCAGTTCCACTCTCAGGAGTGAGCACAATGTTCCTAGCAGAAATTCCATCAACAAATCCACTGACGTCTCTGGAAAAGATTATTGAACTGGCTAAATCTATGGAAGAGATGAATCTGCAAGAAACATAAATTAGTAGGCTCAAAAAGGAGATCGAGAACCTCCAATAACTCAAATCTTCTTACCAAACCAACTACTCCAAGGAAAAACAAGTGTCAGACCAGCTCAAACAAGAGTTACAACAGCTTCAGAAGCAAACAATGGCAGGCAAAACACCGACCGAAGTCAAAGAAAGTGTCTGGATAGACATCACCAAGTCTATGAATGAAATATGGCCAATGATACAAATTATGTTTGAGCAAAATGAATTGGTACAAAGAATTAAACAAGCCATCGAGAAGATTAGAGTAGAACTGGGAGAGATGCCCATAGAGGCTACTGAAATCATCAAATTCCTGAATTCTAAAACTAGAGAGGAGCTGGAAGATCTGAGAATTGAAGATAGAACAGAGACCATCCTTGAGGTCAAGAGAGTCCCGACCAAGAGAGGACTGATGCTACAGCTAGAAGAAAGGGTTCAGGCTATGGACCTAGGGGTGCAAAGGTTTTTCAGCAAGATCGAGGCTCTACAAAAGAAGGGTCTTCCTGGTTTGAGGGTGATAAATGACAAATTGATGACACTCCCCGATTACAAAAAGAGACTAGCCGTTGTGGCTAAGGATAGTTCAAAATTTTTGGGAATACAAGGCAATATCACTGGAAAAGCATTCCTAGATGCTCTACAGTTGGACATCAGCATACAACATAAGATCTGGTACATCTTCATCATCAAGCCAACTTTTGCTAAGTACACAGAGATGGATGAAGTTTACCAGAGGTTACTTAAAGTCGACGTTCCCAGTCATCTTCGATGGGAAGAGCTTTGCAATCTGATCGAGTAGTCGATGAGTTGTCCAAGCCCAGTCAACTATCTAGTCAAACGAGGTCGTGTAGAGGCCTCACCAACGGTTCACCCAGAAAACAACATGAAGCTTCGACACATCATCAAATAGTTTCCTAGATTTTTGTAGTTTGTTAAGTTAGTTAAGCTAAAAATAGATTTGCCACGTCCTGATCTTTAATGACAGGATCGTTTGTAATTTTGGTTATAAATACTTCACTTTTCGAAGTATTGAGGGTTGATCTTTATGCCCAACAAGCTACAAGACTGTAACATTTTAATCAAGAGATCTTCCATTAATACAAAGAGACGTTTCACATGATTCTTGCATGTTATTTATTGATGATGTTTTCTCTTCTCTGTTAAATGTTCTTCTCCCTCAGTTATCGTATTGTTTTCTAAATCTAATCTTTGAAAGTAACGAACGTTGCAGTATTTATCTTTGTATACCTTGTTTCTGACTTTGAAAGATTTAATTGTACGTCTTTTGATATTATAGTGAAGAAATTCTTAACTGCTTCTTTACTTTGATTGATATTCTCGTCTTTTATGCTATTCAACATTTTACTACTAAAGAATCCAACGAATGCACTATCTCACCCTATGAAAAGGATCCTTCATTTTTTGGTTTAGATTATCATCTCGAAATATAGACCCCATAGCCCAATGGATGTGTAAATCTCTTTCAGCCAACTTAATGAAAACGACAACAAACACAACAAACATATTTTATTTAACTAGCCTAATATCTTAAGTTCAAAACACACCTAAATCGTATAGAGAGATCCCTCTCTGAATCCGGTAGGGATAGATTCCAGTTTCAAAGTGGTTGGATAAAGTTACCTCTTGTAGATTTCTTCTTTCCTAACAACCTCTAGGAAACTTACAAAGCGTTAACAATAGCAACATCCCAATAATCTCCGACATTGGCAAGCTTTGGTGTCTCCTCTGTTCCAATATTGACCTTTCTAATCTTGATTGGCTATCCAATGAATGGTAGTTCAACTCCTGGTCCCTCCACATCTCTTTGGCCTTCTGTCTCCATGATGTTGACCTTCCTTGGGTCATCGTCGTCATCAACATTGATGTTATAACAAGTCTGCAATTTTTGGAGAGGCGCAGTCCATTCATCCTCCTTTGGTTCCGTAGGGAGGCTAGATGCCTATTCGAATACCTTATGCCTCACAATCTGTAGTGCTCGGTCTACTGATGGATATTCATTTTCAAATAAAAATGCGGTAATTTTTTTTTGAATCATACCTTTCCAATCTGTGGTGATGAGGCGCAGTTCCGCTTGAAGGTACCAGTTGATAGGGGTCGTATCTAGCATATTAATTAGTCTATGTACCCATTGTTCTCAAGGAATATTTCTCCAGGCCTCTTCATAGCTTCACGCATGGTCCTTTGGGCAACTTCGACTAGTATACCTTACTTGACAACTTACTGCTTGTGTTGAAAATCGTGCTGTCATCAAGGTTCAACATTGTGTCCAGTCTGTGATGTTTCTTTTGTGTGTTCCCCACCATCTTGCTGGTGTAGATTTTAGGGCCTCATCCATTGACAATAATCATTGTTGTGTTGGTACACTTGTTTCAAAATCTAAAAGGAAGTTTTCTAGGGTGTTCAGGCCATCAAATGTGGGTAACTTACTCATTGTTATGCCGATCCAGGGAACTTCTCTAGTTAATCTAGCACATCTTCTGGTAGAGATGTCATACATTTGGTTTTTCCATTTCTCCAGTGCTTCTTTCGATTCTGATGAACAGGCTCTGTCACTTCGCCAACTCAGATTTCCATCGGCTGTAGGATTGATATAATCATGCTGTTTGGCTATTAGTTTGTAGATGTTTTCCAATTCCTATGCATGGTCCTCTTTTATGATGGACTCTGTGTAATGTTGACCCTCATCTAGATCTAAGGGTGCAATGACCCTAAGGCCATCTCTTTCAAAGTTCATACATATTTTCTTCAAATCAACAACAATAGAGTTGTTGAAGCTCCAATCGATTCCAAGCAATGCAGGGTAAGGGCAACTATCATCAACAATTTCAATTACCTCAAAATCTGCAAAGGTTCTAACTCTATCGATGTCCACATGGACATGCTCCAATAGTCCAAATGGGATGACAGATTGCTGATTAGCCATGCAAAGTATGATAGGGGAATAGATCAGCCTGGATTTTCCCATTAGTGCCCAATTTTGCTTCGTCATGACATTGACCTCCAATCCTAAGTCGAGGACCACATAGTCTATATCATATTCTCCTATCTGAGCATTCAGATGTAATTCTTTATTTGTTCTTCTCTTCTTGCCAATTTGGTGTACTGCCTTATTTAGTAAGGGGTCTATCTTCCCTAGCTCATATTTCTTGATTAAGTTCTGTATTTCTTGCACAACGTTCCCATCCTGAATTAACTCAAGACGAGTGTACAAAAATTTGATGAGTTTACTTACCTCTTTTCCTTCTTTATGCGCAGTCGACTGGTAAAATGCCCGAGGCATTACATACTCTTTTATTTTAGGTCATGTTTTTTATGAGGACCCTTGGTCTCTCTTGAACTCCTGTCTCACTTCCTCAAAGATTTTTCTTTCTTTCTTTGCATCAAAATCCCGAGTCTTCTCCGCAGCTTTCCTGATACCTGAATCTTCTGTGATCTTTCTTTGGATTGTTCTATCATCTCCTATAGTAGTGCCTCCTCGAGTAACAACAACGACTCTAGGGTCTATTCCACGAGGCTTAGCATATATCAATTGTACTTGAGGGTTCTGCCGGGGTCCTCATCTTTCCTGAAGCTTGGCTAGCAACATAGGGCAGTCTTCAATAACATGCTTGAAGGAGTTGCAATAACTACAGGTGGTGCAAGGGTTTTGATAGTCCCTCACTAGATGTCCTGGCTGCACGCAATTGTAATAGATTATTTGTCCTCGACCTTGACCCATACCTCCTCCTCCTCCTCGTCCTTTGTATCCACCGCGAGGATTGAAAGTTCCTCTTTCTGGGGAATTGTACTGCGCATTGTTTCCTTCTTGGTGCACTTCGCCTTGGATATTGTATATGTCTCTTGATCTTTTATGCATCATGTCAAAGGCCCTAAAATATTTTTCATCATGCCCTACAAACTTACAAAATGTGCAATACAAGTTTGTGGGTGTTTTAACATACTTCTGCATATAGTAGCACTCACCAGGGCGATGTCGTTTTCTGCATACTTCGCACTAGGGTAGGTTAACTTTCTTCAAGGGGCTCGGTGCTCCTGAGGATAAATATTCATGAAACAAAGGATAGTGTTCCTTATCATGAACTTTGGACCTGCATCTTACACACCATATATCTTCTCTTTTTTCCTTCCCCTTGTCCTTCTTTATATCCTCGACCTGTAGAGACAAACTAGTCAACTAGCTTAGGATATGGCTCATGCCTGAGCTAGATTCTCCCATAGGTGTTGATTCAGGCTTCATGGAGATCTCGAAAGATTCTGTCGGTGATGCAATCTTCTGCTGCATCAAGGGAACTCTAATATGTGGTAGAAGAGAGGCGATGAACCATTCCTTGTTATGTTCATATGGGATCTTAAAAGTCAATCTTCCAGTTAAGGTTTTGAATCTTTGATCAAACTCCCAAACAAGTTCGTCGACCGTTTGCTTGATCTCCTTCAATTTTGTGATACATTGTGACTCTGAATTAGGTTTCTTAAACTCTACAACCAGCGCGTTCTTGATCTCATTTAGTGGCTTAGGCTGCACAATTCCTTGGACAAGCTTCATGTACCATCTTAACGAGCAATCCCTCAGTGTGGTGCTAAACTAGTTTCTTTTAACAGATTCATCGGTAATGCTTTTAATGTTACACACGACTTCACATAGGAACCAATGTTGATCAGGATCTTTAGATGCATCTCCTTTAAAAATAGGGAGCCTCATCTCATCTGCCATGGAGCTACCTAGGTTTCCTGTCTAAGTAGACACTGAAGTGTCTGTAATGGTACTCTGTGGACTTTGGTGGTTCTAACTATTCTGATGGTTTAATGTTTTTGAAACAACAGGGGGGTCCGAGTTTTTGAACATTATCCCTTTCAGGTCCAACCAATCTACTGTATATTCAATATGTGGTTTTCATGCAAGAGAATCTTGATTCTTAACTTCAAAAAATGCAAAAATTTCTCTTTGGGTCCTTTGAAAAGGTATCTCTTGGCTTGGCTATACGATTCTACTCTGTCAACAACAAATTCGGTGATATACCCTCCAATGGTACTGTCAAACCAATAATCTACGACTCTGGATATAGCATTATCAACTCTCTTAACCCTCTGTATCAGCGCCGATGTCCAAGCCACAAGAGGTATATATTTGATCTCAAACTGTGTATTAGCTAATATAGCCAACCACTCGTGTATCTCCTGATGGATTCCTCCAAATAAAATCTCGTGAATGTCGGTGAAAATGTATCTTTGTAGCCAATCTTCAGTACTCAGTTTAGGGTTCTTGTTCTGGGCTTCAACGAAGTCCCTCTCCTGATCTTCTATCCACTTTTGAATCTTTGTATTTGATGGGAACCAACTTGACATTCCCTCATGAAGATTTCTGTCCCGACAACATAACCATTTGTTGGCACAGGGGCAGACCCAAGGTTCACTCCAAGAGCGCACCAACAAGCCCTAGCTACCGACCCTTTCAACAACACCTGCGAAGCATATGCAGTCTCACCTGAAGCAACTATGAGGGGGTTGCAGGACATATATTTCTACAACCAAAGGAATGTCAAGTGGATCAAGTACACAACAACTCCATATGCATCAACACTTATCAAGCTAGGTCTATCCTGCACAGTTATAGATCTGATCTAACACAATAATACACTTAACCGTATAACATCAACAGAGATCAAAGAATAAATCACACACACAACACAAGGTATACGTGGTTCACCTTCTCTCTAGGGATACGTCCACAGAACTGCGCTTATAATATATTAAGATATGGCCTACAGTTCTGATCTGTGCTCTTAGCCAACATATCTTCTCTCTCTTCTTCTCTCTTCCTGTACCATCTTACGCACCCAACTGTAGGATTTGATCCTCACACCCAGCTAAAGATCTTACAATACCAGGAAGCTCTCGCTCTCAACACTCCCTCTCTCACAGTACAATAATCTCTCAATCAACACTAATCAATATCAATGCCCAACAATAGTACCCCCCCGACCTCGGTCCTCTCGACCTCTATTTATACATTATAGTTCCTCACCGACAACCTTAGGTCGAAACCTAGGTGTCAAAACTCTAATTACCAAAACCCTAGGTCAACTTGACCCACTTTTACCAGGCTTCGCCATCCCGTCTCTCCTTTCTTTCTGTGCGGTGGTAACGGTGGCTTTCCCCACTTTCTGAGTTGTCCTCAATCCATCTCCCTTGCTGATTTGTCATCTTCTCTTTTTCTTACTTCGACCCAGTGACAGTCATTGTGTCTTCTGCGTAGTTCGCGTTTGACCTTTTCTTCCTTGATCTTCACTTGCTTCCATACCCAAGGGCCAACACTACTCTCTTAACCCACTTTATCCTTTATGTTACAGAACTTAATCATGACACAATTAAATTATATCTATGACTCATTAAACTATTACACGTTCATCAATTCCTCAATCAATTTCATACCATAAGAGATACTCTAATGTCTGATTGCATATCATTGAAAAAACATCGCTATTACCCCATTCATATCATTGTTATAACCGATTGTAAGTTGAACAATTAACAAGTCATTTTTGGAGAACGTTATCCAATAAAATAGTCATAACAATTCACATATTAACCTCAACCAAAAATCAATTTCCTTTTAACTTATGTCCTCAGTTGAACAATTAACCACTCAATCTTTTATTCCAATAATTTCAATAATATATATACATATATTCATGTAGTATCCATAACTTTAATAATGAGTAGCCTATGGTGGTCACACAACTACCATTAAAGGTAAGACCCACATCATAATTATACATTCTATTATAATTATAAATAAAGAATGATGACCACCAACTAGGTCTCTAATTTCAAATCCATCTATTCTTTTAGATCTTTTAGTTAAAAATATCAATCATAAGATATTAATTCATTAACAATTACTATGTAATTATTTTTCACATGTTATTATATTGTGGGAAGGGAGGTTGCTTCAATTAGACTTATAATATTAAGGTAATGACAATTTTAATTTCCCTTATTTTATCTAAGCTATAATAATTATAATAGCAATGGTTCAAGCATTTAAATAAAACCGAGATTAACATCAGGACATGCCTAACATATTGATAAGCGATATTATTATATAAATTTTAAATTTATAGAATTGACTTCTTAGAAATATACCCATTCGACAACTAAGCTATTTGTATTCCTTAACATTACTATGTATTAACGATATGGTGGTTATAATATTTGCATTATATTATGTCTTTGATATGGATGTTTTATCATATTAAAAACGATGGATGATATCCATTCACCAAAACTTTACATACATGCTTGCTCATAATACTTGTAAGAAGAAGATTTATTCAAGCTCAATGCATGCACAAAGGTCTTCAAGTTCCTATCTAAAATAAAATTTAAAAGAAAACCAATAGAAGTTCAGAGTTTGTAAATAAAATTTAAAAGAAAACCAATAGAAGTTCAGAGTTTGGACTGTAGTTAATTTACATATAGATCATCCATATTTTCCTTTAACATTTTTCATTTCAATAAAATTGACAGTGACTTAGTTAAATTAAATTCTAGAGCTTCTCTCCATTCGGGGTGACTTGAGGACAATCTAAAATCAATAATCTACTGCGACCATAAAATTTCAACTTACGTATTCAAAACGAGTACAATGGTCCACCAATCGACTTTTCAAATAAGAATTTTGTAAAAACCCCAACGATAATCAAAATCGGGTTGACAATATTAATTCAATGGTCATACAAATTCAAGTTTTCCGGAATGGAAAATGATAATACATAATGCAATGAATTATACATTCAAATTGTAAATTGATAGACAACGAAGCCACCATTTTGTTTTTCAAAAACAACTTTTTATATAGCGACCATGATGAAATAAACTCATGGATTAATTATTTTTTGCAGGGACTCGATAAGATATTTCTCCGGAATATACATTTAATTATAACGCTCAATAAAATTCTAACATCTAAAATTCAACATAATTAAGAGGCTACAATTAAATTTCTAATAAACAAACTTCCTCTTGTTACAATTACAATTTTCAGAAGAAAAAAAAAAAAAAAAAACCGGAACCGAATGAAGATGGTGGGTTGAGGATGTCCTCTTCTTCTCCCACTTTCTAATCACAAAGACTTCACCAGTACCTCCCATTCAATGCTATGGGTACTATTCTTCCTCCTTATCCCCTTGAGCCACAAAGGGTCCACACACAAGAAATCAACAAACTATAGCTCTCAGGCTTGCCTCGCAAGGAAGAGCTTCCACTCTTTCTTCAAGCTTGGTATCCCAACTCTCACAAATAAAACATAGTCTACAAATTTTAGTAGCATAACATTGCCGATAATAAGTGAACCCATTTCCCTTCTACTAAATTTGTTTTATAGAAAAATCCTCAATGACACATGTCTTCATGCACAATTAATTATCTTTTTAATTAATTTAATTAGTATTATTCACCCATACACTTTTCACCCTCTCCCAAAGTTGCACAAGTAATTACCATTTTTATTTTATTTAAAAATCCAATTTCCCTCACATTCCCCAATCTGTTCCTATTTTCACTCTTAGTTGTCCCTTTGTTCCCCAAGTTCTCATTTAATGAGTGTCCCCTAACTAGATATCAGTTAGAGTTGGATTAG
>ML787599.1:156949-169490 GCA_009831015.1 Picea engelmannii | reverse complement strand
TTTTTAAATATTTTCCCTAAAAGTTAATGAGAGATATTTATGAATCTCACTCAAAGCAAAGGCCATTGAATTTAGAGATAAAACCTATTTGTATCCTAGTTCAAAGAGACTTGGAGAAATGAGTTGCAACATGGGAGGGCATCAAAGTAACCACAATGTTGATGGAAACACTAACTAAGAAAATGTTTGGTTTGATGTGCATGTGGACCATCAGTTTCACTCTCCCTGTCTTGAAATAAGATAGTAAACATGGACACTATATTAAACCAAATAAAAAAAAAATATAATATCACTTTGGGATCTATGCAACTAATTTATTGTGAAATAAGACGCAAAGACTATAATGTGAGGTCAACTATTATGCAACAAATAAATATCTTTCCTCAAAACTAACTGGATAGCTAAATGGATCAACTTGAGCACTAGGAAAGGCCTCTATTATTTTAGAAAATAATTTTTCTTTGTTTATGCGAATATCTAAAATATATTACAACAACATGGATTGATCTTAGATGATTTTAGAGGTTAACTAAGTTGATGGTAGTTGGAGTTACGCTAAGGAGACGTTCAACTAGAATTTATCCCATGTATGGGTGAAAAGAATTGGTGGTTTCTCTATAGGTGAGGAATAACAAAAATGATAAAAAAAAGGTTGAACATTGAAGCTATCAACCCTTGATGTTTTTTACAATGGTAGAGAATTTTGTTACACCAATTCTAAATCAACCTCCACTTGCACCCAGACCCACCTACAATTAGGCTTGGTGTTCCAATATGATCAATTTGCCTATCTTATTACCGATTAAATCTAGAATTTATTCATGCTAGAACACAATTGGAATCCCCAGAAGAATAACCCACCCCACTAGAGAGGAAATTGGCTCACGCCTGGGGTCAAAATGAACTTTGTATTCCTGAAGAGACAAACTAGATGGACCTCAACTCCAATCCCGATTGAGGATCAATCAATGGAATTTATGGGATTTGAATAAGAAGCATAACCAAACCTTAACAAGAACATGAAATGTTGGCTGATAACCAAGTACCAAAGTCCACGAATCATCTAGCCAATGCTCGAGGCTCTCAGTGCAGACCATGTTTCCACAAAAATGGCATTCCATTGATTTATTCAAGAAATCCATAATACTTCCCATAGAGACATCCTCACCCACCACCATCCTAACTTTCTACTGATGATCTTGAATACACCTTTTATTTTTCCTTGTAGGAGATATTATCAAGCAAGAAGAGTCATGAGCAGAGGAATAATTAGATTGCAAGGTGATGTTTAGAGGAACCAGGTCATGGTCGAAAGGTGTTGAGTTACAAACCTGCCAAGGAAATGAAACTGAATTTTTGTCACATAGAGGGAAATCATACCTAGAGTTCATGCTGCACAAATGCAATGATATGCTCCTCTACATGGTGTGATGTCCCTCCATATATCCTAATTATCCAACATCTCCAATTCCACCACACATCTCCTTCGAGGGACACAGTTTCTGTAGAGAACGATCCCTTTTGTCTTGTTGGATACTAACGAATTCTGAATTCGAGAAGAAAATAACGTCTGGAGCAAGGATATATTCTCCATAATCCACATCGTCATCCTCCATTGTGCACTAGATCATATCTTCAGATGAGGAAACTCCTACACTTCAGAATTAAACTCAGTCAGGAAAACCTAGGCCAAAGACATTATTGTTGTGCCTCAGGGCCAAAAAAGATGACATGTATGTATGTATTGGATATCGAGGAAAGTAATTTCTTGTAGGAATTTAGAGAAAAATATTCATGTCATTTCGAGATGTGAATGACTATTGGAGGTCTACCACAAATATCCACTTCAACTCAGGGAACTTCATCATCTATAATGACTAACTCTTGGTGAGTTCTCTTCTTCCCTTTCATTTTCCAACATTAGGGTTTCTAGCATAGTAAGGATTTGTCATTTAATTAACCCTAGTTGTTTGGTCCAATTTGATTTTCTATTTTGTTGGTGAAACCTAATTTAAAACTTAATTGAATTAGCTTAATAATCCATATCACAATGTTATCATTAACAAAAACTTATGGTCCTAATCAATCTAGTGGATTTACCTTTTATTACACCCTCCATTGTCTCACCCTAGGGTTTCTTAGTTTGGACCTAAAACCAAGTGGTGAATCCACTCTCATCTTTCTTTGTTTTTTCATTGTGTGTGTGTGTGTGATCTAGGTGGTATTTCATCCATGCCCTCATGTGTGGTACAATGAATCCATTTTCTCACTACATTTTGGTGAGTCTAATGGGGTGTTGTCATCAACCCTTCCCTCTTTTGAGAAAAGTGTCTCTCCTCTCTTTTTTCTTACCCATTGGGATATGAAGTCATACAATTAATCATACAACAATCATGACCCAAATTTGTAACACAGGAGGACATAACCCATACTATGTGAACCAAGTTAACCATTGAATATACATACAACTTCCAATATGACACCCTTAATTGTTCCTATCCAATTATATCATACAACTTGTACCTCTCTTAGATGAGAAAACATACAATCACCTACCTTGTATAGGAATTGTTATGTACTCATCCCCTACATGTGACAACATGAATAAGAATCATTATATAATTTGTAGACCTCAAAGACTCTCCTAGGAAACCTTTTCCTCTTCAACATATTTACCATGTTGAACCTACAACCTTATCTTAAAGGCCCCTTCCTTCAAAACCTTACATACCTACATCCATGTGGCATAAGGATCATGAGATTCCCTCTTTTGAGACAAGTACTCATTCATTTGATCACAAAGGATTAGGTACCAACCATTTCCATTAGAAAACTAGTGAAAGTATCATAATCACAACGCTAAAAACATAAATTAATGTGTCTTTCAATGAAATAAATATTCTTCTTATGAGCAGGGCTCATGGTCTCTTCCCATTCAATTTCTTATGTCTCGAAAAAAATACATGTAAACAAGGCATCACATATCAAATTGATACTTCTTCAAAACAAGTTCCTCATCCTCAATCTATTGACACCACACCTCCCCCCAACCCCAAGCTACATCAAAATAATTTGGGGAGCTCCCATATTCAAAATAATGGGGTGACATACCTCCTAATTCCCCTAAGCCTCCCTCTTACCTTATAAGATCCCTTTACATAACCCTTCAATACTTAGATATCAAACTTTATTTAGGACACCTTAAACATGATAATATATTTACCACTACGACTATCCCATTACCTTCTTTCCCCTCCTCATGGTTTCCTTCACCTAAATGGCATGCCTCCTCTAATATTTTTTGGATCACTTGATACTTCCCTTCCTCCTCCTTCACATTTTCCTTGATCTTCTCCCGCACCTCATTTTCTCTTTCCTTATGTCTATTTCCTCAACTTTTCTCTGGTAGTTAAGGATGAACTTCTCTGATCTTAGAATGATTTGATGTTTTAACATGGTTTTATAAAGTTGAATAAAACCTTATCCAATGGGACCATTGTGGGGCCAACATGGTCTCCAATCATCATCTCTAACCACCTCCTACCTCATTGGATCTTGGTATTTCATATCTCTCCCCTTGACTTTTCCCTCTCCTAGACTCCATGATCTTTTCTATCCTCCTCCACTTTTCCTTTTCCTTCAAATGCTCCAAGAAATACTCACCCCTCTTCCTCATCTCTTCCCTATTCCCCATATTCTCCCTTTCCTTTAGAAGAATTATCAATGAATTGGTTATTTCTAGATATTTATCTTGGGTATGTCCCTGCTCAATATAATCCATCCCTAGTTGGGATCAACTATCATTTCTTTGGTCTTAGTCTTGAGATTTGTCCTCAGTTGTTCTTTCATAGCCTACAACTATGAAACCCATTCTATAATGGTGTCATATCCTTGTTTTCTCCCCTTTCCTCCATTAGTATATTGTTGTAATTGGTCTCATTTGTGATTTATTTGACCCTAGGTTAATGTATGTCACCTATTCCACTCGCATCAAGTACCCATTGATGTATGTCACCTCCCATGCTTGCAAGGACTCAAAGTTTTCATATGTTTCTATCATTCTTTTGATGACTATGGATAGTGTATGTGTCCTCTTATTATTGTTCTCTCCACATTATCTTATGTCATGTGAGAGTCACTATTTACTTGAATAGTGTATGGCACCTCCATGACCAGGATAATCCCAAACCAATATATCTTGCCTCTTTTTCTTGCATTAGTTCTGGGTTACCATATGTCACTTTCATGCTCAATGATAACCCTAGAAGAGTGTAGGCTTCACACTATTTACTTGACTAATGTATGGCACTTCCATGACTGTAATAATCCCAAACCAACATATGATGCTTCTTGTGCTTGCACTAGCTCTGTGTTACCATACATCACCTTCATGCTCATGATAGTTATGTGCTTATGCTACTATGCCTTACCTACAACTAAGTGTAGGTTTCAACTTCTCACTCTTAATATTGTTGATGATATTATGGTCGAGATGCTATTATTATCATTAGATTCACTAATGCTTTACTTATAGAATATTTTGTCTGTCATTTGGGAAGGTTTATTTACTAGCTATTGTCCATCACAAGGAAGGGGTCAAAGTTCTTACTTCTTCCTTTATGTATCTATTTCACTATTAATTTTGATAGAATCATGGGTAGTTCTTCCCATTTCCGATTTTAATCAATTAGCTATAAATTGGTAGGGAATTCATTGAGTTGCATAGGAAACCACTAACATTAAGTGTGAGTAGGTTGCAACAGGTATTTTACAAATTGGAATTAACATCTTGAGCCTATCAAGAAATGAGTTTTGCTATCAAAACAAGAATATTTTGTTATTGAGTGGTTGATAATACTTGAAAAAGGATTGACATCTTATAAAGAATGAATTTCCATCTTTTCAAGGATAAATTGTGTTTGGGAGTATCCTTCCTTTTATTTATTTATTCACAACCTCATGTACTTACCACCTAGTTCAACTATACATTGATTGATGGCTCCTTATATAATTTTGGTTATTATTCCACTTATAAAGTATTGGACTTTTTGATATCTAATCTCATAGTTTAGCTATTGTATAATTTACAAGATACTTAGAATTAGTACTCACTATCTTGTCATTTACATTTCTTATTTTTTATATTATCATTCTTATGTAGCGTTTAAGATTGATTTCCCCCATATCCTAGCATCCTTTCTTGGCATGCATCACTTTCTTGATTGATATTTCTTTCATTTTTTTCTTCCATTTTCTTGAAATCATACTAATCCATATGGAACCCCTTGTGGTTCTTCCTTGCACCTATGCTTGGGGTATGTTGGCTTTCACACATACTATGGGATATATAAGCTTGATCGATGGAGGATTCCCTCATGACATTGATGCATTGGCATGCACTACAAGGACCCATGGATTACTCTTATGCACTTGATTGATTCTCTCCTTCCTTACAACTCACTATTATTCTCATTTCATGAATATTAACTCTTGTAAGGGGGGAGAATGTAGCATATGAAATTTCACATTTGGGTACTCATATATTCCTATCCACTAGGAGGTTCATTGAGTAGTCCACCCTTGTTTCATATTCATGCATGACCTTCGTAGTGATGATATAATAATTCTCAACCATTTCTCTAATGTGATGAATCAAATTTTTGAGTCTCTTTTTCTCTATCCTAGATGTGCGATCTCATGTGGATGTCTAGAGACTTAGTGGGTTACTTAGATCCTTGTTCCCCTTTGATATCTAGCCTTTGGTTTCTATAACTTTATCTTACTTTGTCCCATCAGAGCATCTATTTGGGGCATATCCTAATTTCATAGGTCTAGTTGGGGACACAAACCCTAAACTTATGTCCATGGTAACTTAAGATAACTTAATTCGAGCCCATAGACTCCCAAACCCATTTGGTATTTTTCTATTTACAAATTCAATTTCTATTTGCACGACTACCAATTTGAAAGTCGCGTAACAAAGGGTCCTTTTGGGCCTCAAAATTGGCATGCCATTATAACAAATCTTTGTCACACAATCAAAATATCTAGTATGATGGTTTTGTATGACTTGGGTACCCTAATGACTAATCCAATGTTCTTTTTCACCTTGAGGTCACTCCTTTACCTATTTATACCCTTTTATTCCTCTTTTCAAAGTCTCTTCAACTCTTTGAATATTGAATTATTTTATCATTAAAAACCTTATTTTATAGGTACATACATGGATGAGATATTGATATCCTTCCACCTTTCTCAAGCCCCTAGGGATTCTTTCATCTTTCATCTATGATACCTCGACAAAGACTCTTTTGGCCAATTTGGTTCCAATCTTGCAGGTTTAATTGATTCATCCTAGGGAATATTCATTGGCATAGTTCCACTCTTACCTTGTAAGTTTCAACCCTAAAATATTAAGGAATTTTCCACCATAGATAGGGAAAGGTAGGTATCAAGGTAGGTATCATCCCCTTTGAGGGAATTGGGTCTATGTATTATGAATATTTCATTGATTTATCTTTACAATAGTAGATTTAGTGTTTATTGGTTATACACACACACACACTATAGATTGACACAAGTCTTTTGTTGAAATAATTTAAAGTTGATTATGTGTGTCATTATAGGATGTGGATCACTCTTGGAGGAATGTCACAACTCAAACTAGGGAGATTTATCAACTACAATAGTGAATTCCAGGAAATTTCTCATTGTTCTTCACTTTTCTTTTCCAACACTAGGTTTTCATCTCATTAAAGGAATTGCTAGTTAATTAACCCTAGTTAGTGTCAGGAAATGCATGACACTTCCACACTAATCATATCATAAGAGAATAATAATTTAATCAAGAACACAAATGAAACAAGCAATCACACAATACATCGAGATTTTACCCTGGAAATCCTTAACCGAGAAACCCAACATTCCTTTGAGCATTCTGCTTTTTTTTTTTCTTATTCATTTATAATAAAAGGTTACATGTCTAACATTGGTCCACACCTAAGACAAAATCGACATCATACCCTCTTGCACAGGAAAGAAGAACCCTACAACCAATTTGGCTTACATATGCATGACCAACAACCTACGATTTACCATGCATTAGCATTACAACATCATCATTCTCCCATTATCCTTTACAGCCTTACAACATGCCACTTTATAGGCTTTATAATAGGAAAAAACCTAAATATTGGTGCCCAAAAGAAGTTACAAATCCATGCATATCATTGGCTACAAATCACGCAAATCCTGGGATTTTGTTACAGTCGACTCCAAGTCAGGTTTACCAGTTGACTACCAGTCAGCCTTCATTTGGTCTCTATTTAGTTGTCTCACATCAACACTTTGACCTCTTGTTGTTTGACTTGCCATCGATATATTCAACTTTGAATTTACCCAGTCGATTCCCTTGACCTTCGAATTACTGTCAATCTACCTCGAATTTGACCTATTGTCGATCCACCTCAACTTTGACTTGTTCTCAATGTTGTTAATGTTGTAAATCTACCTCAACTTCGACCATCAATTGATTCACCATTGTTGGACACACCTACCACACTTAGAGGGGGGGGTGAATGAGTGTGGGGCTCTTTTTACAAAAACTTCCCTCCTACACAAAAACCATTAGATAACATTCAACTTTTACTCATTACTCATTGCTTTCATTTATAACCAGTTATATGTGAACATATATCAGTAGCATATATCAACAACATAAATCATCAATAAGTCATCACAACAAGGAACACTAAGAACACAAGATGTATGTACAATTTTCTTTTTATTACAGACTACAATCCTTGGGGTTTTTCGGCAAGAACTAAATAGAGTACAACTCTACAAGGGCACCAAATCTATAATACAAGACTCAACTTGCACCCTCAGCACCAACTGAGATGAGGCAACAATCCTCAACAAATATCAATCTGCAACAGGTACGCGACCTTTCAGTAGTGCAACCCGCGTGTGTATGTGCCCTGGCTCACTACAACCCATGTATATACACGACCAATATATACAGAAACCTGCGTATGCCTTCTGAGATATTAGGGTTTATCCTTTTCTCATCACACACTCAGATCCTCTGTAACCTGCAAGAATAATTTCTTCTGTCTTCCACTGTCCAAACTGACCACAACACATCCAAGCTCTCCAATAGATTACTCATGCTCCACAACCAATCAATATGAATTATAACTCAATAATGTATAAGCAACTAATATACCGTATAAATCATATCACAATAGAACCACAAGAGTACTGCTCACTCCATCAACCAACATAAACCACATCACAACAACTATACCAAGAATGCCCTAAGAATTCACAACATAACAAGCAATACTATCCATCAAGACAATAATGTAACCATACCAGTGTCTCAGTTATAGATCTGAGCCCATAGAATTCAGATCTAGAACCTGCTTCAGTCTTCAACTTCTAGTCATCAGCTCAAACACGAATCTCCATGATTTTATCCACTATACACGCCCTGTCCTCATACAACCCACGTATGTATGTTCCCTGGCCCATTACAACCTGCATACACCTCAGAAACTAGGGTTTCTGAAGCTCCAATACTTTTTCCGTCAATATCTACGATATTGCCGAAACTTTGATGCATCCATGAGATCCTCCTCATGCTCTCTTTCTCAGAATAGATCTTCAATCATGCTCAAGAGATCCACACCAAAGATGCTCTCACAAGAATCTCTCCATCAACAATCCATAAGATAATATCACAAGAAGCTATCCATTGATCCACAAAATGATCTCTTACAAGAGACCACTGATATCTTATTTATAATTTCATCCTCTAGGTCACTTAACCTATCTTCCTTATTTTAGGGTTAACCACTTTCCATAAATAGAAAGTTCTCCAATCTTTATCATTTAAAAATTCCTTCTTGATTTTGTCACTTTTGTTTATTATTTAAATAATCCACCTTGAATTTGTCACTTTACTTTATCATTTAAATAATGATTTCTTCTTCTCAAGCACCTTGACTTATTTTTACCTTATGGGGCTTCAAGCCATCATATGGGGGTCCTTCAACTTCGTAGGGCCATAACTCTCAAACCGTGAAGAGTTATGTGACATTCCACATACCACCGGAAATGGCATGACAAACACTATCCATCTAGGATAGTTTCACCAACAAAATCATTGATATTCATCTCATTGTTATAGATACAAGAATGGGTTCTCTCAACCATAACTCAACTGCAAAGCATCTTCCCATGAGGGCTTTCACCATAAGGGGACCACTTTGGAGTTCATCCATTTGTACCATGACAAGAAAATAATGAGTCATCTTTACATCAAACAAACTATGCATCATATATCAAAGAATCCATCTTCATCATGTATCAATGACAACTCATTGATCCATCTTCATCTATGCATCATATCAATGATAACTTATTGATCCATCTTCATTGATTGGTTTCCACTTGAAATCTATCATTATCATCAAGGAAAATACATATACATTGTTCATCAATCATCAATCAATCAATCCTATCAATAAAACCGTTAACATCAATCAATCACTAAATCACTTGACATCAATCCTTTGACATTAATCAATCAAACCATTGGCATCAATGACAACATGATCCAACAATATCTTCCTTTGGCATTGATGGCAATAACAACATTGATGTCAACATGTAGAGAAAGAATGCTCTACATCTATAGTCATCAATCATATCAATGTGACTATCTCTCCCCATAATTTATGACTATCTCTCCCCATTAAACATCAATCACATCAATGTGACTATCTTTCCCCCTTTGACATCAATGGAAAAGGGTCTTCTCTCCTTGGGGCTGCTCCCCCTACTTGAACTCACTTTGGGGCCGCTCCCCCTATCCAAATGCCTTTGATCTTCCTCTAAATAATATTTCCCCTTTTGAGCAAGGGATATCACTTAGATGTAATGCTGAAGATACATCGCTCATACTCCCCCTGTGACCATCACTCCCCCTGGAATTATGCCTCTGTGCTCTTTCTTAAAATATAGGGATCTTTTCTAGGTATGCATCTAATAAATATCTCCTCCTAGAATCATGGGAAGAAGAATGACTCCCCCTATGGGTATGTCTCCCCATATCTTCAACCAGATCATAGATCAACTACTCTCTCTATGACAATCCTTGGACCTGTTTATGCATCAAAATTGTGCCATACCATACATCATGAACCAAAATATATGTCAACAATAAAATAGAGAATCATGAACAATATATCAACCAAGTATATCATGTACCAAAATGTGCCCATAATGTACAAAACCCATGTATATCAACCATGTACATCAACATCATACAATGTGCCAAAAGATATCATCCATGGAATGTATCAACCACATACCTCTATCAACATGTCAACATGTGCATCTACCAATATGCCAACTATGTGCATCTGCCAATATGCCAAAAAAGTGTCATATCCCTCATGATATGTCTCTATCATGAGCCAAGTACCATAACCATATATCAAACAAATACCAATTGTTGTGCTAATCAAGTAATTCCAATCAAGCATATTCCATATATGAGTGTACCAAACATCACCATGCATCAATACCACAAAATGATGAATCCCATTTGTGTATGCCAAATCCTCCATAAAACATGTGTCAATCATAATTCTAGTAGGTGCCTCTATCAAAGTACTAGAAGTGTACCAATAATAGATCAAGTCACGACTCCTCAACATGATCATCTCATCAACTCACCAACTAAATGTCCCAATATGTAGCCCATCCATATGCCAAAAGCATGCATCAAGTTTTTCAACAAGTAAACTTCCAAGATACATTACATGACCAAGGTGCCATAACTCCACTGTTATAACCAACATTGTTCTTCAACCGAAAATGCATCAATCCATACTCATAGGTTAGTGCCATGCACTCGAGATTTTATTTTACATAATCCAAAATATGAACATTTAAGCCTACAACAAACAATTTCAGAACCTGCAACAAACTATGTCAGCCCCTGCATCACAAAGTTATACCATCACATCAAGCTGCAACTCTTATGCATTGCCTTTTTCCCAAGGCTTTTCCACATATACACGACCTTCTGCAAAACAGAGCGCATATGTATGCTACCTATTCAAGGTCAG
Organism: Picea engelmannii; assembly: GCA_009831015.1. NCBI lineage: Eukaryota > Viridiplantae > Streptophyta > Pinopsida > Pinales > Pinaceae > Picea > Picea engelmannii. The sequence goes on along the minus strand of ML787599.1, from coordinate 158,349 downwards.
CCCATGTATGTATGCGACTGATACCACCATCACCCACGTATTCCTTAGTAGATGACACATTTGAACTTCCCTTTAGTCTTTCATTATGTTGTGGCTGCTCTGTTTTCTTCACCCACTTCCGTAGATGTCCCTGATCCTCAGAACTTGAGCTCTGGGCATACATACTTTCAAATATGTCTCCCTTTCTTACTTCATACCTTCTTCTATCCATGCTATTTGAATTCCTCATCATGGACTTTCTTCTTGTGTTCCAACACTCCTGGGATTTGTGGCCAAATCCAGTACAACTGTAGCATCTAATGGTGTTATAGTGAACATCAATGTGTCCTACTTGATCACATCTCCAACACCTCATGGTGTTATAAAATTTTCCATTATATATCCTTTCATAAGATCTACATTCAAAAGCTCTGTGACCATATCCATTACATGAATAACAATGCCCATGAAAAATACTTTCATACCTTTGCTTTGGTATCCCAAGAATAACTTCTTGATGTATTCCTTGATTTGTTCTTTTGAAATTTTCGTTGCCTTGTGTAGATGGTTGTTTTGCAACATTGTCTTCCTTCTTTGATGGACTTACCTCATGCTTCTTTGAGGTGCTTGCTTCAACATGTGTAGTTTCCTTTTTGTATCCAAGACCTGATTTATCATATGGTGATCTTTGACTTTCCAAGATCTCATCCAAGATTAGTGAGCTATTCAAGAATTTATTTGACTTCTCCACTTTCTTTCTAAGATCAACAATTTCAGCTTCTAACTTACAACATGACTCTTCCTTTTCATTTATCTGATTTTTAATAGTTCCTCTATCCTTTTGGCTTCTTCAATTTGGGTCTTGAGATGGACAATAGTTTCAAAACTTTTGCTAATCTCATCATCTACATTCATATCTTCTTTTCCATTCTTTAGTCTTATGATCTCTTCTTCCTTTTCCTCTAATTGAGTCTTGTTGTTCTCTTCTTGTTCTTTGAGCATTTCCTTTAACTTCAAGATGTGCCTTTGATTCCTCCTAAGAAACTTCTTAGTGTTATCCGAAAGATAGTTATAGTGTGTATAATAATGATCATTGATATATCTATATAAACCCTCTTCAACTTCCTTTTGAAGTTCTAATAGATTTTCTTCTATTCTTTCCATGGGATAACTACCATTAAACTTTACACAAATTGTTTCTAGATCTTATTCTTCACTTGAGAAAAATTCAACATCATCACATTTTGAATCATTGCAATCAAGAGTCTTTGGATATTATTTACCTTCATTTGAAATACTTTTGAGATCTTCCTTTGTGCTATCTTCACTTGAAACTTTGTCTTCATTTGAAATGTTTTCAAGATCACATTTAGAAATAATGCATTCAAGAGTTTTTGGAGATTCTTTACCTTTAATGATCT
>ML787599.1:104577-156441 GCA_009831015.1 Picea engelmannii | reverse complement strand
TTATAACCAGTTAGATGTGAACATATATCAACAACATATATCAACAATATAGATCATCAATAAGTCATCACCAAAAGGAACACAAAGAACACAAGATGTATGTACAATTTTCTTTTTATTACGAACTACAATCCTTGGGGTTTTTCAGCAACAACTGAATAGAGTACAACTCTACAAGAGCACCAGCTCTATAATGCAAGACTCAACTTGCACCCTCAACACCAACTGAGATGAGGCAACAATCCTCAACATATATCAATCTGCAACAGGTACGTGACCTGTCAGTAGTGCAACCCACATGTGTACACACCCTGGATCACTATAGCCTGCATTATATATATGCGGCCAATATATACAACAACCTTCGTATGCCTTCTGAGCTATTAGGGTTTATCCTTTTCTCATCACACACTCAGATCCTCTGCAACCTACAAGCATAATTTCTTATGTCTTCCACTGTCCAAACTGAACATAACACATCCAAGATCTCCAATAGCTTACTCATGCTCCACAACCAATCAATATGAATGCTAACTCAATAATGTATACGCAACTAGTATACCATAGAAATCATATTACAACTGAACCACAAGAGTATTGCTCACTCCATCAACCAACATAAACCACATCACAACATCTATACCAATAATTCCCTAAGAATTCACAACACAACAAGAAATACTATCCATCAAGACAATAATGTAACCATACCAGTGTCTCAGTGACAAATCTAAGCCCATAGAATGCAGATCTGGAACCTTCTTCAGTCTTCAACTGTCAGTCATCAACTCAAACACAAATCTCCATGATTTTATCCATTGTACGTGCCCTGTCCTCATACAACCCGTGTATGTACACGCCCTGGCCCATTACAACCCGTGTACACCTTAGAAAATAGGGTTTAAGAAGCTTCAAGACTTTTTTCGTCAAGATATTCAATATTGCCGAAAATTTGATGCATCCATGAGATCCTCCTCACGCTCTCTTTCTCAAAATAGATCTTCAATCATGATGAAGAGATTGATCCGGATTTTATGATCAAAATGAAATGAATAAAGATTATTAATAGGTTCTTAAAACAAAATAATAGAGATACAGTAAAAATGGTTTTCTATTCAATAACGAAATAAGCTGAAACTGTAAAATGCAGCGGAAACAAGCTTGCTGGAATGGTGGTGGCTTATCTCTGAGAAGAGATGTGATGGCAACGCGCATTCGAAAGAAGAAAATTACAATGAGGCTCAGAGGGAATTTTTACAATAATAAATAATTCCAAAAACCCTAGACATCCAAAAACCTAACCCTAGGAGATGAAGCGTCAAAAGTCATGTGGGCCCTGTTTGGGTAAGTTAGTACATCAACTTCCCGGGGTCGTAAATTTTGCATACAATCTCCGTTTTAGGTGTGTGATAGCCCGTTGGAAAGGTATCATAAAGGAGATTCATTTTGGGGGCTCAATAATTCCTTTTCATATCATTGAGGAGATTTATCTTAAAAAACCTTCATTTAGGCCCTTAAAATGGCCCCGAAAGTTAAAACTGCTAAAAATAGTAATTTGCCAAAATTGTCAGAAAACTATTTTGAGGCAGTTGGAAAAGGGTGGCCACTGATATCCATATGGATCAATCCTCCCTCCTTAGGAATCAATGGTCTCCATTTCATTGAGTTCCCCCATCAAATGAGGAAATTTCTACTGAATTTGGCCCCGGGTGAGCCACCTGCCTTGGTGCAGGAGCTGCCCTGCTTTGACGACTCGATAAAGATGGATCCTTTGTTGTTGAGTTCCATTGATCTGTCTGTCCACAATGTGATCATTGGATTCCTGTTGTATGCCTTCGGGGTTGAGCTCTGTTGGTGTCAGTTGTTCTGCTACTTCTAAGGTGTCCAATAATGGTGGGAAATAAGGGCGAAGGAGATCCACGTTGAATACTGGGTGCAGGCCAAGGAAAGGAGGAATGTTGATATCAAATTAATTATCCCCCATGGCCTTGGTGATATTGTATGGCCCATAATGGAGTGGGATAAGATTTCGATGGGGTTCTATAAGGCGTTCTTTCTATAAGTGCAACCAAACTTTGTCGCCTACCTGAAACTTATGCGGCACCCGATGTTGATCATGGCGTTGTTTGTACTTGTCATTGGACTTCTGTAGGATATCCTGAACCCGTTGGCAGATGTGATGGATCCACTCAACAAATTGGGTGGCTTTGTTAGCTTCAGTTGGAGTAGGAGATCAATCGGTGGTGACCGCAAGGGGAAGTGAAACATCTATGGGACCCAATGGTTGGAATCCCAACCCCACTTGAAAGGGGTTGTGGTTAGTTGAGCTATGTAGGGCTTGGTTGTAGCTATTCTAGACATAGGGAAGGCTCTCATCCCATGTGCGAGGGTTCTTTGAATTATACATGTGAAGGATATGAAAAATCATTCTATTTACAACCTCAGTTTGGCCATTTGTTTGGGGGTGGAAGGCCATGGATTTGGTGAGCTTGGTGTCCAAAAGTGACCAGAGGATTGACCAGAATGTGATGAGAAATCAACTATCCTGATTTGAGACAACGGTTTGTGGGATTCCAAAATGTACCCAGACTCATTCAAAGAAGAGCTTGGCAATGGCCTCTATTGTGATGCTCTTCTTGTAGGCGACCATAATCGCCATCTTAGAAAAGAAATCAAAAACCATAAAAACACAGTCATTTCCCCGCTTGGTGGATGGGAGGCTTGACATGTAGTCCATTGAGATGGATTCCCATGGCCTGGTAGGAGTAGAAAGAGGGGTGTACATTCCCTGTTTCTTAGTGGTCAGTTTGGAAATAACACAAGCAGTGCAGGACCTAATATACTTGCTGACCTCCTGTCGAAGTTTTGGCTAGTAGAAATGTTTCTGTAGCATCTCCACTGTCTTTTCAATGTCGAAGTGTCCTGCCACCCGACTGTAGTAGGCTTCCTAGATTAGCTTCACTCACTCACTTGATGGAACACATATATGGCCCAAATGACACAACAACCCATCCTGAAGATGGAAATTATAAACAACTGCATTTGCACCCAACATTTGGTAGGTGGTGGCAAAGTCAGGGTCTGTCTCATAGAGTTGGGGCCATCCAGATGTCTCATGGCCGTAAGATTCTATCATCGTGGTGAGTTTCGCGACTGGCGGTCTGCTGAGGCAATCAACAATGCGATTGGTGCTTCCCATTTTATACTTGATGTTGAGGTGGAATTGCTACAAGTATGTGGACCACTTTTGATGGTGGTCATTCTACAATTTTCGCTGTGTCTACATGAACTGTAGTGGCTTATGATTAGTGTGGATGACTGTCTCCTTCCCAAGAATGTAATGTCTCCATTGGCAGCATGCTTGCAAAATGGAGTACATTTCTTTGTCATAAGTAGGGTACTTACAGACAGTATCAAACAATGTCTCACTATGATAGGCCACGGGGTGGCCGTGCTGAGTGAGAACGATGCCCACATCATAGTCTGAAGCATTTGTCTCGATCTCAAAGGGATGTTGCAGGTTTGGTAGTGAAAGTACTAGGGCTGAGCACAAGCGTTGTTTCAAATCATCAAACCCTTGTTGTTGGGACTGGCCCCAAGCAAATTTTTCCATACCACCACCCCTGTTTATTTGGCTGAGGGCCCATGCAATATGGGAGAAACCCAACATGAACCTATGGTAGAAATTGGCAAGGCCCAAGAAGCTCCGAAGTGCAGTGAGTGTTGTTGGGGATGGCCAGTCACGGATGACTTGGATCTTGGTTGGATCCACATGTAGCCCAGGTAATGGACCCTATCCATGTCAAAGGAGAATTTTTCCAAGCTGGTGTATAGCTTGTGCTGCTGTAGGTTGTGCAGAACATGCTGAATATGCTACAAGTGTTCAGCCAAAGTATTGCTATAAATTAGAATGTCATCCAGATACACCACTACAAAAGTATTGGTGAATGGTCGGAGGATATTGTCCATCATCCTCATGAAAGTGGATGGAGAATTTGTCAAACCAAAGGGCATGCGCAACCATTCAAAAAGGCCTTCCTTTGACTTGAAGGCAGTCTTCCATACATTTGTCTGTTCTATCGGGACCTGGTGGTAGACAGACAACAGATGAATCTTACTGAAGTATTTGGTCCCTGTGAGTTGATCAAGGAGGTCATCAATTCGGGGAATCGAGTACCGATTTCTGACTGTGATTTTATTGAGAGCTCGTTAATCAATACAGAGTCGCCAGGTTCCATCTTTCTTCTGTACCAACATGATTGGGCTCCCACAAGGTGATGAGATGGGGTGGATGTGCAGCTTGTGGAGAAGTTCTTGTATCTTTCGCTTGATCTCCTCATTCTCTAACAAAGAGCGACGATAGACTGGCCCATTGGGCAATGGTGCGCTGGGGGTCAGATCGATGGGGTGCTTAACGTGGTAGTGCAGAGGTACCTCTGTAGGTGAGGAGAAGATATCCGAGTATTCTTCCATGACCTTATCTACTTGCTTCTGCTGTGTGGAGTGGTCAGCCACAAAGACCCTGGATGTGGCTATGATATTTTTCTTATTCTGAGAGTGAATCACAAAGAAGAAAAAATTCCCCGTTTGAGAGATGACCTTCTTGCATTGCTTAGCAGAGATCAAGGAAATAACACTAGGTGGGACTGCCTCGAGTATCCTGTACAATTTCCTGTTCAAAGTAATAATAACACTACGAGGCCTAGACTCATATACAACATGACGTTTCCATAAACAAGGTTGGCCGAAAATAACATCACAAACTTCGAGAGGAGCAACATCACACAATACCTAATTTTTAAAGGGCTTGATGCCGTATGACAGTCGACACTGTTGGCTGCTGCAGAGATCACTTCCTTGGTGGAGCCATCCAATGGTGTAGGGTTGTGGGTGCGGCTTTGTTGGTAGGGCCAGCCACTTGACGACCTCTGCAGATATGAGGTTCTTCTAGCTACCACTATCAATGATGAAGTGCAGCAGGGTGCCTTTTACCCACAACTGTGAATGGAAGAGACACTCTCCTTCTTATGGCTCGTCTGGATCCCCAGGTTGGAGCTTGGTGGTAGCAATGGTGGCACTGGGTTCTGTGTCAATGATCCATCTTCCCCTTTCTGGTTTCGGATCAGAGTCAGAATCCACATCTGATTCAAAGGCTTTCACTTCGACCACTAGCAACTGCTTTGAGCGGCAGTGTGCAGTGTTATGCCAAGGGCTCTTATGGAAGTCACACCACTTTCGGGTATCTTTCTTTGTCTTTCTGTTGCCCTTCTTTGCTTGCGTCTTGGACTAGTTGTCCTGATACTATCCATATTTGCTTTGTCCTTTGTTTGGTGGGTTGGGGCCACCCTTTCTTGGATTTTTTTGTGAGGGGTTCCCAGGCCCAAATTGCCGTGTCTTTTGTTTGAGCTTCTGCTCGATTTTGACAACATATCGGTAGGTCGTGCCCAAGGATGAGATGTCCAGAAATTACATTTTGGTTTGTATGTATCTATGCAGAGAACCACGATGCTTGAGCACCATATGTCACTCTGAATCTTTGATACCCAACTTGGTGCACAAGGTATGGAAGATATTTGTGAAATCTGACACTGCTTGGTCTCTTTTTTGCCGCAGTGTGGTCCATTTGTTATACAGGTCGTCATAACTTCCGACAGGTAGTATTTTTCCTTAATAGCATCCCTGAAGGATTCCCAGGTGGCCATGACTGAAAATAATGAGGTTTCCTCTGTTACCTTTTTCTCACAAAATTTTTCCCACCAATCTTTGACATGGGGAACGACTTTGAGGAGTGCAAATGTAATCTTTTCTCTATTCGAAAAGTTATGGACAGAAAAATACCCTTCTAGTAGATTCAACCACTTATCTACAACATCTCCATCTATCTGTCCTTCAAATATAGGAACATTGAAGTTTATTTGTACCTTGAAGGGGGTGGTGCCTCCATTCGAAGAAGATGTGTTTCCTGTTGGTAGCCGCCGAATTATTTGCACGAAACTATCCATCATCTCATTCCTCTGTTGCGTGAGGGATTCCTCAATCAACAGTTTGAAAGGATCTCATATCCCATCATATTTATTTTCTCCTACCATGGGAGGTCGCTTGGGCATGCGAGAGCTTCTGTCCTCAAGAGAAACAAGCTCGAGACCCAAATCTTTGTACTCCAACCTCGTTGGGGGAATGCATTAAGACGCCAAGGAGTAGATCGCTCTGATACCACTGATATGGATTTTATGAGAAGAACGAAATGAATATATATTATTAACAGGTGATTAACACAAAATAACATAGATATAGTAAAACTGGTTTTCTATTCAATAAGGAAATAAGTTGAAACTATAAAATGCAGCGGAAACAAGCTTGCTGGAATGGTGGCGGCTTATCTATGAGAAGAGATGTGACGACAACACGCATTCGAAAGAAGAAAATTAAAATGAGGCTTAGAGGGCCTTTTTACAATAATAAAGAATTCAAAAAACCCTAGACATCCAAAAACCTAACCCTAGGAGATGAAGCGTCAAAAGTCATGTGGGCCTTGTTTGGGTAAGTTAGTACATCAACTTCCCTGGGTCATAAATTTTGCATAAATCTCCGTTTTAGGTGTGTGATAGCCCGTTGGAAAGGTATCACCGAGGAGATTCATTTTGGGGGATCAATCATTCCTTTTCATATCATTGAGGAGTTTGATCCTAAAAAACCTTCATTTAGGCCCTTAAAATGGCCCCGGAAGTTAAAATTGCTAAAAATAGTAAATTGCCAAAATTGTCAGAAAACTATTTTGAGCCAGTTGGAAAAGGTGGGTGGCCACTGATATACATATAGATCAATCCTCTCTCCTTAGGAATAAATGGTCTCCATTTCATTGAGGTCCCCCATTAGATGAGGAAATTTCTGCTGAATTTGGCCCAGGGTGAGCCACTTGCCTTGGTGCAGGAGCTACCCTGCTTTGACGACTCGATAAAGATGGATCCTTTGTTGTCGAGTGCCCTTGATCTGTCTATCCACAATCTGATCATTGGATGCCTGTTGTATGCAGTCGGGGTTGAGCTCTGTTGGTGTCACAGGTTTTGCTACTTCTGAGGTGTCCAATAATGGTGGGAAATAAGGGCGAAGGAGATCCACGTTGAACACTGGGTGCAGGCCAAGGAATGGAGGAATGTTGAGCTCAAAATTATTATCCCCCATGGCATTGGTGATAGTGTACGACCCATAACAGAGTGGGAAAAGATTTCGATGGGTTCTTGTAAGGCATTCTTTCTGCAAGTGCAACCAAACTTTGTCGCCCACCCGAAAATTATGCGGTACCCGATGTTGATCATGGCGTTGTTTGTACTTGTCATTGGAATTTTGTAGGATATCCTGAACCTGTTGGCAAATGTGTTGGATCAGATTCAATTGGAGCAAGAGATGAGTCAATCGAGGTGATCGTAAGGGGAAGTGCAACATCTATGGGACCCAATGGTTGGAATCCCAACCCCAGTTGAAAGAGGTTGTGGTCGGTTGATCTATGTAGGGCTCGGTTGTATCTATGCTAGACATAGGCAAGGCTCGCAACCCATGTGTGAGGGTGCTTTGAATTATACATGCAAAGGATATGCACAATCATTCAATTTACAACCTTGGTTTGGCCATCTCTTTGGGGGTGGAAGGGCATGGATTTGGTGAGCTTGGTGTCCAACAGTGACCAGAGGATCGACCAGAATGTGCTAATAAATCGACTATCCCAATCTGAGAAAATGGTTTGTGGGATTCCAAAATGTACCCAGACTCGTTCAAAGAAGAGCTTGGCAGTGGCCTCTGCTGTGATGCTCTTCTTGCATGCAACCAGAATCACCATCTTAGAAAAGCGATCAACAACAAAAAAAACACAGTCATTTTCCCGCTTGGTGGATGGGAGGCCTGACATGTAGTCCATTGAGATGGATTCCCATGGCCTATCAGGAGTAGGAAGAGGGGTGTACAAGCCCTGTTTCTTAGTGGTCAGTTTGGAAATAACGCAGACAGTGCAGGACCTAATATACTTGTTGACTTCCTGTCGAAGTTTTGGTAAGAAGAAATGTTTCTGTAGCATTACCACTGTCTTTTCGATGCTGAAGTGTCCTACCACCCGACTGTAGTGGGATTCCCAGATCATCTTTGCTCGCTCACTTGACGAAACATAGATATATCCCAAATGACACAACAACCCATCCTAAAGATGGAAATTATCAACAACTGCGTTTGCACCCAACATTTGGTAGGCGGTGGTGAAGTCAGGGTCTGTCTCATAGAGTTGGGGCCATCCATATGTCTCATGACCACAAGAGTCTAGCATCGTGGTGAGTGCCGCGACTGGTGGTCTGCTGAGGCAATCAATGACACGATTGGTGCTTCACATTTTATACTTTATGTTGAGGTGGAATTGCTGCAAGTATGTGGAACACTTTTGATGGTGGTCATTCTGCAATTTTCCTTGTGTTTGCATGAACTGCAATGGCTTATGATCAGTGTGGATGACTGTCTCCTTCCCAAGAATGTAATGTCTCCACTGGAGGAATTCTTTCACAATGGAGTACATTTCTTTGTCATAAGTAGGGTACTTATGGACAATATCAAACAATGTCTCACTATGATAGGCCACGGGGTGGCCGTGCTGAGTGAGAATGATGCCCACAACATAGACTGAAGCATCTGTCTCGATCTCAAAGGGATGTTGCAGGTCTGGTAGTGAAATCACTGGGGCTGAGCGCAAGTGTTGTTTCAAATCATTGAATGCTTGTTATTGGGACCGACAGCACACAAATTTCGCCTTACCACCTCCCCTGTTTATTTGGCTGAGGGCCCATGCAATATGGGAGAAACCCAACACAAACCTGCGGTAGAAATTGGCAAGGCCCAAGAAGCTCTGAAGCTTAGTGAGTGTTGTTGGGGTTGGCCAGTCACAAATGAATTGGATCTTGGCTGGATCCACATGTACACCATGCTAATCAATGATGTAGCCTAGGTAATGGACCTTGTTCACGCCGAAGGAGCATTTTTCCAAGTTGCTGTATAGCTTGTGCTGCCGCAGGTTGTGGAGAACCTGCTGAATATGCTGCAAGTGTTCAACCCAAGTCTTTCTGTAAATTAGAATTTCATCCATATACACCACTATAAAATTATTGGTGAATGGTCGTAGGATATCATCCATCATCCTCATGAAAGTGGCTGGAGCATTTTTCAAACCAAAGGGCATGACCAACCATTCAAAAAGGCCTTCCTTTGACTTGAAGGCGCTCTTCCATACATCTATTTGTTCTATTGGGACCTGGTGGTAGCCAGACTTCAGATCAATCTTACTGAAGTATTTGGCTCACATGAATTGATTAAGGAGGTCATCAATTCAGGGAATCGGGTACTGGTTTATGATTGTGATTTTATTCAGAGCCCGATAATCAATACAAAGTCACCGGGTTCCATATTTCTTCTATACCAACATGATTGGGCTCCCACAAGGTGATGATATGGGGTGGATTTTCCCCTTTTGGAGAAGTTCTTGGATCTATCACTTGATCTCCTCATTCTCTAACAAAGAGCGATGATAGACTGGCCCATTGGGCAATGGTGTGCCAGGGATCAGATCGATTGGGTGCTTGACCTGATAGTGCAGAGGTACCCCTGTAGGTGAGGAGAATATATCCGAGTATTCTTCCATGACCTTATCTACTTGATTCTACTATGTGGAGAGGTCGGCTGCAGAGACCCTGGATGTGGTTGTGATATTTTTCTTATTCTGAGAGCGAATCATGAAGAAGACAAAATTCCCCGTTTGAGAGATGACCTTCCTGCATTGCTTAGTAGAGATCAAGGAAATTTCACTAGGTGGGACTGCCTTGGGTATCCTGTACAATTTCCTGTTCAAAGTAATAATAACACTATGAGGCCTAGATTCATATACAACATGATGTTTCCATAAATAAGGTTGGCCCAAAAGAACATCACAAACTTTGAGAGGAGCAACATCACACAATACCTCGTATTTTAAGGGCTTGATGCCATACGACAATCGACACTATTGGCTAACACAGAGATTTCTTCCTTGGCGGAGCCATCCGATGGTGTAGGGTTATGGGTGCAGTGTTGGCAGGGCTAGTCGCTTGATGACCTCCCCTGAGATGAGGTTCTTCTGGCTACCGCTATCAACGATGAAGTGCAGCGGGGTGCCTTTTACCCACATCTGTGAATGGAAGAGGCACTCTCCTTCTTCTGGCTCATCTGGTTCCCCAGGCTAGAGCTTGGTGGTAGCAACAGTGGCACTGGGTTCTGTGTCAATGATCCATCTTCCCCTTTCTGGTTTCGACTCAGAGTCAGAATCCACATCTAATTCAGAGGCTTTCACTTTGTCCACTAGCGACTACTTTGAGCGACAATCAACAGTGTTATACCAAGAGCTCTTATGGAAGTCTCACCACTTCACGGTATCTTTATTTGTCTTTTCGATGTCCTTATTTGCTTGCGAATTGGATTGGTTGTCTTGATACTTTCCATATTTTCTCTGTCCTTTGTTCAGTGGGTTGGGGCCACCCTTCCTGGATTTTGTTGTGCGGGGTTCCTAGGCCCAAATTTCCGCGTCTTTTGTTTGAGCTTCTGCTCTATTTTGACAACATATCGATAGGCAGCGCCCAAGGATGAGATACCTAGAAATTCCATTTTGGTATGGATGTATCTATGCATAAAACCATGATACTTGAGCACTAGATGTCGCTTTGAATCTTTGATACCCAACTTGGTGCGCAAGGTATGGAAGATATTTGTGAAATCTGGCACTGCTTGGTCTCTTTCTTGCTGTAGTGTGGTCCATTTGGTATACAGGTTGTCATAACTTCTGACAGGGTGGTATTGTTCCTTAATAGCATCCCTGAAGGATTCCCAGGTGGCCATGACTGAAAATAATTAGGTTTCCTCTGTTTGCTTTTTCTCACATAAATTTTCCCACCAATCTTTGACATGGGGAACGACTTTGAGGAGTGCAAAAGTAATCTTTTCTCTATTTGAAAAGTTATGGATAGAAAAATACCCTTCTAGTAGATTCAACCACTTGTCTACAACATCTGTGTCTATCTGACCTTTAAATATAGGAATAGCAAAGTTTATTTGTACCTTGAAGGGGGCGGTGCCTCCATTCGAAGAAGATGTGTCGCATGTTGGTAGCTGCCGAAGGATTTGTGTGAAACTATCCATCATCTCGTTCCTCTGTTGTGTGAGGGCTTCCTTAATCAACAGTTTGAAAGGATCTCCTGTCCCATCATATTTTTTTTCTCCTTCCACGGGAGGTCGATTTGGTATGTGAGAGCTTCTGTCCTTAAGAGAAACAAGATTGAGACCCAACTCTTTGTACTCTAACCTTGTTGGGGACATGCATTAAGACGACAAGGAGTAGACCGCTCTGATACCACTGATCCGAATTTTATGAGCAGAATGAAATGAATACAGATTATTAACAGGTTATTAACATAAAATAATAGAGATACAGTAAAATTGGTTTTCTGTTTAATACCGAAATAAGCTGAAACTGTAAAATGCAGCGGAAACAAGCTTGTTAGAATGGTGGCGACTTATCTCTAAGAAGAGATGCGACGACAACGTGCATTCGCAAGAAGAAAATTACAATGAGGCTCAGAAGGCATTTTTACAATAATCAATAATGCCCAAAGCCCTAGACATCCAAAAACCTAACCCTAGGAGATGACGCGTCAAAAGTCAAGTGGGCCCCGTTTGGGTAGGTTAGTAAATCAACTTCCCGAGATTGTAACTTTTGCATACAATCTCCGTTTTAGGCCTGTGATAGACCGTTGGAAAGGTATCGTCAAGGAGATTCATTTTGGGGGCTCAATGATGTTTCCAAATATCATTGAGGAGCTTGATCGCATAAAACCTTCATTTAGGCCCTCAAAATGGCCCCGAAAGTTAAAACTGCTAAAAATAGTAAATTGCCAAAATTGTCAGAAAACTATTTTGAGCCAGTTGCAAAAGGTGGGTGGCCACTGATATCCAACTAGATCAATCCTACCTCCTTAGGAAGAAATGGTGTCCATTGCATTGAGGTCCCCCATTAGATGAGGAAATTTCTGCTGAATTTGGCCCCGGGTGAGCCACTTGCCTTGGTGCAGGAGCTGCCCTGCTTTGACGACTCAATAAAGATGGATCCTTTATTATCGAGTTCCCTTGATATGTATATCCACAATATGATCATTGGATGCCTATTTTATGCATTCGGGGTTGATCTCTGTTGGTGTCAACTGTTCTTCTACTTCTAAGGTGTCCAATAATGGTGGGAAATAAGGGCGAAGGAGATCCACGTTGAACACTGGGTGTAGGCCAAGGAAAGGAGGAATTTTGAGCTCAAAAGCATTATCCCCCATGACCTTGGTGATAGTGTACAACCCATAATATAGTGGGTGAAGCTTCCAATGGGGTCCTATAAGGTGTTCTTTCTGCAACTGCAACCAAACTTTGTCGCCCACCTGAAACTTATGCGGCACCCGATGTTGATCATGGCGTTGTTTGTACTTGTCATTGGAATTCTGTAGGATATCCTGAACCTGTTGGAAGATGTGCTGGATCTGCTCAATGAACCGGGTGGCATTGTCAGCTTCAATTAGATCAGGAGATGAGTCGGTCAAGGTGACCGCAAGGGGAAGTGAAACATATATGGGACCCAATGGTTGGAATCCCAACCCCACTTGAAAGGGGTTGTGGCTGGTTGATCTATGTAGGGATCAATTGTAGCTATGCTGGAAATAGGGAGGGCTCTCATCCCATGTGCAAGGGTGATTTGAATTATACATGTGAAGGATATGCACAATCATTCAATTTACAACCTTGGTTTGGCCATCTGTTTGGGGGTGGAAGGGCATGGATTTGGTGAGCTTGGTGTCCAATAGTGACTAGAGGCTCGACTAGAATGTGCTGAGAAATCAACTATCCTGATCTAAGAAAATGGTTTGTGGGATTCCAAAATGTACCTAGACTCGTTCAAAGAAGATCTTGGGAGTGGCCTCTGCTATGATGCTCTTCTTGTAGGCGACCATAATCGCCATCTTAGAAAAGTGATCAACAACCACAAAAACATAGTCATTTCCCTGCTTGGTGGATGGGAGGCCTGACATGTAGTCCATTGAGATGGATTCCCATGGCCTGTCAGGAGTAGGAAGAGGTGTGTACATGCCCTATTTCTTAGTGGTTGGTTTGGAAATAGTGCAAGTAGTGCAGGACCTGATATACTTGCTGACCTCCTGTTGAAGTTTCAACCAGTTTAAATGTTTCTGTAGCATCGCCACTATCTTTTCGACGCTGAAGTGTCTTTCCACCCGACTGTAGTGGGCTTCCCAGATCAGCTTCACTCGCTCACTTGATGGAACACAGATATGGCCCAAATGAAACAACAACCCATCCTGAAGATGGAAATTATCGACAACTGCATCTGCACCCAACATTTGGCAGGTGGTGGTGAAGTTAGGGTCTGTCTCATAGAGTTGGGGTCATCAATATGTCTCATGGCCGTAAGATTCTAGCACTATGGTGAGTGTTGCGACTAGCGGTCTGCTGAGGCAATTAACAACGTGATTGGTGCTTCTTGTTTTATACTTGATGTTGATGTGGAATTGCTACAAGTATCTGGACCACTTTTGATGATGGTCATTCTACAATTTTCCCTATGTCTGCATGAACTGCAGTGGCTTATGATTAGTGTGGATGACTCTCTCCTTCCCAAGAATGTAATGTCTCTACTGGCGGCATGCTTGCACAATGGAGTACATTTCTTTGTCGTAAGTAGGGTACTTACAGACAATATCGAACAATGTCTCAATATGATAGGCCATGGGGTGGCCGTGCTGAGTGAGAACAACACCCACAACATGGACTGAAGCATCTCTCTCAATCTCAAAGGGATGTTGTAGGTCTGGTAGTGAAAGTACCGGGGCTGAGCACAAGCGTTGTTTCAAATCATTGAATGCTTGTTGTTGGGACCGACCCCACGAAAAACTCGCCTTACCACGACCCTTGTTTATTTGGTTGAGGGCCCATGCAATATGGGAGAATCCCAACACGAACCTGTGGTAGAAATTGGCAGGGCCCAAGAAGCTCCGAAGCTCAGTGAGTGTTGTTTGGGCTGGCCAGTGACGGATGATTTGGATCTTGGCTGGATCCACATGTATGCAATGCTGATCAATGATGTAGCCTAGGTAATGGACCCTGTCCATGTCGAAGGAGCATTTTTCCAAGTTGGAGTATATCTTTTGCTATCGTAGGTTGTGCAAAACCTGTTGAATATGCTGCAAGTGTTCATCCCAAGTCTTGCTATAAATTAGAATGTCATCTAGATACACCACTACAAAAGTATTGGTGAATGTTCAAAGGATATCGTCCATCATCCTCATGAAAGTGGATGGAGCATTTTTCAAACCAGAGGGCATGACCAACCATTCAAAAAGGCCTTCCTTTGACTTGAAGGTGGTATTCCATACATCTGTCTGTTCTATCAGGACCTGGTGGTAACCAGACTTCAGATAAATCTTACTGAAGTATTTGGCCCTCGTGAGTTGATCAAGGAGGTCATTGATTCAGGGAATCAGGTACCGATTTCTGACTGCGATTTTATTCAGAGTCCGGTAATCAATATAGAGTCACCAGGTTCCATCTTTCTTCTGTACCAGCATGATTGGGCTCCCGCAAGGTGATGAGCTAGGGCGGATGTGCCCCTTGTGGAGCAGTTCTTGGATCTGTTGCTTGATATCCTCATTCTCTAACAAAGAGAAACAATAGACTGGCCCATTGGGAAGCGATGCGTCGGGGGTCAGATCGATGGGGTGCTTGACCTAGCAATGTAGAGGTACCCCTGTAGGTGAGGAGAAGATATCCGAGTATTCTTCCACGACCTTATCTACTTGCTTTTGCTGTGTGGAGAGGTCGGCCACAGAGACCCTGAATGTGGCTGTGATCTTTCTCTTAGTCTGAGAGCGAATCATGAAGAAGACAAAATTCCCCACTTGAGAGATGACCTTCCTGCATTTCTTAGCATAGATCAAGGAAATAACACTAGGTGGGACTGCCTCAGGTATCTTGTACAATTTCCTGTTCAAAGTAATAATAACACTACAAGGCCTAGATTCATATATAGCATGACATTTCCATAAATAAGGTTGGCCCAAAAGAACATCACAAACTTTGAGAGGAGCAACATCACACAATACCTCATCTTTGAAGGGCTTGATGTCGTATGACAGTTGGCACTATTGGCTGACGCAGAGATCGCTTCCTTGGTAGAGCCATCCAATGGTGTAGGGTTGTGGGTGCGGCGTTGTTGGAAGGGCCAACCACTTGATGACCTCTATTGAGATGAGGTTCTTCTGGCTACCGCTATCAATGATGAAGTGCAACGGGGTGCCTTTTACCCACATCTGTGAATGAAATATTCACTCTCCTTCTTCTGGCTCATCTAGTTCCCCAGGTTTGAGCTTGGTGGTAGCAACAGTGGAACTGTGTTCCATGTCAATGATCCGTCTTCCCCTTTCTGGTTCTAGCTCAGAGTCAAAGTCCACATCTGATTTAGAGGCTTTCACTTCGGCCACTAGCGACTGCTTTGAGCGATAGTCAGCAGTGTTATGCCAATGGCTCTTATGTAAGTCACACCACTTCCCGGTATCTTTATTTGTTTTTCTGGTGTCCTTTGCTTGTGGCTTGGACTGGTTGTCCTAATACTATCTGTTAGCACTCTGTAAATTCTATCCCACTGAATAGACAAACAACATAGGTAAATGTTTCAACCAGCTTTAGAGCTGAGGCACTAGCCTGCCCAACTCAGAGAGGGCTCTCTCATGTCACTTGATATATATTTGGAAACCGACGGCTAGATTTGATTTGTTTGGGAGATTTTTAATAGAGTCGTTGGTGAAGAAGAGGGGAACACTATGGGCTATGGAGTCAAAATTTTGAAAGTGAACGAAGATGATGCATAGACTGATAGAACTCTCCAGAGGACAAAGGCTAAATAAGGTGACGGGTCTGAGTTATTTTTGAAATAAAAAGGTGTGTAGGAAGATAAAGAAGACAAATAACTGCATCAAAGCATTGCTGAAATGAATTCTGAATAAGTTAAGAAGACAATCACATAGTTTAGATTGCTTAGATCAAGAGCGTCGCAGGATGAATTTTGGGCCTTTAAACTCTCCAATTTAAACAAAATAAAATTTAAATGAAATGACAGGCTACAGGAAACACATACGATGAAAGAAAACAAAGCTCATATCACCACCCGCTAGAATATTTTCATAGAGACTTCAAAATCTTCTGCATTTGTATTCAATTCAGTCCCAGAAAAACTACAATAGATTCCAGAACCACCAGAATTTTTACCTTGCACTTATGCCCACCCTTAATACACTCAGAACCTCTAACACTTATACAATTCGAGTTCCTTCAGTGTGCAACCAGTTACAATAACTGAAATGAAACGTTTTAGCTTCTACAATGATTACAAATGACAATTTTCAGAAAAAAACGTTTCATGATCCTTGTAGATTCCTTTGATGCTCCAGCTCCTTCCTCTGCCACGTTCTCTTTGAAATGTAACTCATACTCTTTCAAATATAATTGCATTTATCAATATTCTCATTAAATATTTGGGAATAATATAATTGAAATAAAAATAATTCCCAAATATTTTTCTATCCTGTATAATGAAATTTCCATAATTTAATTCATGCCCTTGGTTTTTAAAACCAAGTCTTATTTGCCCAATTCACCATTTCATTGTAAAAAACATTTACTGTTACCATTTCCCTGTAAAAAACATTTACTGTGTAATGTTTTTCCAATTTACCGTTTCACCGTGTAAAAACCTTCTATCTTCTTTTTTTAATCCTATAAATATTTGGATAAAGAATTATCCAATTCTTTGTTCACGTGCATCTTCCCATTTAAATCCTTTGCATGGAAATAAGCATTAACGTCTTTAATTTGTAAAACGTGAATTTTACCTCTGTAAAACAATTTCACCGTGAAGAAGAATTTCTTTTATTGGAAATCCCATAATCATTATTGAAATGTAATCCTAGAAAAATGCCGCACATAAAACATATGATAAATGTTTGCATTTATTACATCGGGCTTTGGCTGGAGTGGTTTTAATCCAAACTTCTTTTCCTCCGATGTGCTTCACGTAAAAACACGTGTCGACGAAAGAATCCACGATAGTATTTCCTGGTCCACCTTCACAGCATTAACCTCCTCGCTACTTAAATCCCTGATATGCATGTGTACCCTCCATCCAACCTTTTAATTTTCCACATTATAAATTGAGATTCGTGCCCATGATTTGACGTGATTCTGTAAATTAAATATTGGATTAAGTATTAATATAAATATAAAAATATTTATATTAATAATAAAAAACCCCCTTTTTTCTATTTTCGAAGGACTTTGGGCATATGAGGCTTAACACATGACTTTTTGGATAGGATAAGGGTTCTTAATAAAAGGCATATTTTTTTATTTTCAACGAGAATACGGAAATAAGGGTAAAAATGAATGAAGTGATGGAACTAAGGGATTTAGATAAGAATTAAGACTAGGTATAAGCTTGGGATATTTGCCAACTTTTGACTCGTGGAGTACATGATTGTTTTCGATGATCGCATTGGGTGAAGGATTTAGGTGATGGGAGCTTGATGGAGTTGGTTAAACAGTTTGAAAATCTGAGTGGAAAAATAACGCAAGGACAAGATGCATTGGGAAAAAATTAATGCAAATAAGTAAGTGATCTATGGTCTGTCGAGCTTCATCAACTTTTGATATCGGGGGTTGGAAAACATGGTTTTAGGTAGACCTATTTTCGCCCCGATGTGCCTCTGAGGGTGCCACACATCCACAAACGAAACTATAATGGTTTCCCTGGCCCATATTCAAATAATTATCTTTCGCGCTGCTTCATTCCCTGATATGTTCCTTAGCCGTTGATCCAAGCTTCTTCATGATCGATGGTCCGCCGAGTTATACCTTTTGTACCTCCACTATATTTGTCTATATGCCGCTGGATATAGCCTGGTCTCCCAAACTATCATGCTTCCAGAGTAATATAACATTTCACTAAATTTCCAAAATTTGGATTCTGATCTGAAAATTGTTATGGTGATAACACTGTTCATATTTAATCTATCCTTTGTTCGGTGGGTTGGTGTCGCCCTTTCCTGGATTTTGTTGTGAGGGGTTCCCAGGCCCAAATTGCCATGTCTTTTGTTTGATCTTCTGCTTGATTTTGATAGCATATCGGTAGGCCTCTCCCAAGGATGAGATGTCTAGAAATTCCATTTCGGTTTGGATGTATCTATGCAGAGAACTGCGATACTTGAGCACCACATGTCGCTTTGAATCTTTGATACCCAACTTAGTGCGCAAGGTATGGAAGATATTTTTTAAATCTGGAACTGATTGGTTTCTTTCTTGCTGTAGTGTGGTCCATTTGGTATACAGGTCGTCATAACTTCCGACAGGGTAGTATTGTTCCTTAATAGCATCCCTGAAGGATTCCCAGGTGGCTATGACTGAAAATAATGAGATTTACTCTATTTTCTTTTGCTCACAGAAAGTTTCCCACCAATCTTTGACATGGGGAATGACTTTGAGGAGTGCAAAAGTAATCTTTTCTCTATTCAAAAAGTTATGGACAGAAAAATACCCTTCTAGTAGATCCAACCACTTGTCTACAACATCTGCATCTATCTGACCTTCAAATATAGGAATATCGAAGTTTATTTGTACCTTGAAGGGGGCGACACCTCCATTCAAAGAAGATGCGTCGCCTGTTGGTAGCCGCCAAAGGATTTGCGTGAAACTATCCATCATCTCGTTCCTCTGTTGCATGAGGGATTCCTCAATAAATAGTTTGAAATGATCTCCTGTCTCATCATCTTTCTTTTCTCCTACCATGGGAGGTCACTTGGGTGTACGAGAGATTTTGTCCTCAAGAGAAACAAGCTCGAGACCCAACTCTTTGTAGTCCAACCTTGTTGGGGACATGCATTAAGACGACAAGGAACATACCGCTCTGATACCACTGATCTGGATTTTATGAGAAGGATGAAATGAATACAGATTATTAACAGGTGCTTAATACAAAATAACAGAGATACTGTTGTTGGGAAAAATACCCTACGGACTAGAAAACTAGGGTCAGACTTGCATGCATATTTTGACCGTAAAGAAATTAATTTTTAACCTACCACCCAAAACTTAAACCCCTCTTTCACGATACATGCATGGAAAGGAACTACTAATCTTGTTACTGATGTTTGGTGTAGATCCTCCATTGCACTTTGACCGCTTGCTTGCGCTGCTCCTTCCAAAGATAACCTGCAATCAAGACAAACAACTATGCATGCATGCTACTTTTATTCTTGAGGGTTAGAAATTAAGCATAAATTAAACAAACCATAGATAAATCATGCATTGGGACGGGAAAAGTATTCTTCCTTGATCCTGATCCTGGGCTCCTCCTCTTCTGTCCTCCAACTGCTTTGCGTTAATTCTCCTTTGGCTTGAGGAAAGGATAAAGGGTTGGGACAATGGATTCGGCAAATGGGCAGATTTTCTTCGCTATATTTTTCCTCCTCCAAATGGTACCCCTACCCCTTCTTTTATAGGCTAGAAGGAGCTAGGGTTTTGGATGAACTCTCGGCCATGCATGGCCAGGAGTTTCAGTTAACTGACCCATATCTTTTTTTTCCATCAACAACTTTCCTATTTTTGTGTTTTGTTAGGTACATGCAGGTTGTAGTGGGTCTGCCAGCGTGCACATGCATGCAGTAATGGGTTAGGGCACGTGGG
Organism: Picea engelmannii; assembly: GCA_009831015.1. Classification (NCBI taxonomy): domain Eukaryota; kingdom Viridiplantae; phylum Streptophyta; class Pinopsida; order Pinales; family Pinaceae; genus Picea; species Picea engelmannii. The sequence goes on along the minus strand of ML787599.1, from coordinate 136,602 downwards.
CCTTGACCCAAGAGGATTTTCAAGGAGGTTGTTCAACAGATGTTTTGGAAATGAAAGGATATGAGTTGGCCTGATGCCAAGTAAGCATGTGTGGTGCAATTTAGGGTTATAACAAATGCCCCCTAATGTGTGAGGTCAAAAGAGCATCTGATGGCCAAAATACATTACCAATCTGTACTGATGTGCTGAATGAGTGAGCCCAAGGATCAGGAACCAGGAGGTGCCATCTGGAAAATAACAAATGTCTCTGAGGCGGGCATACCCATGCTCGGGATAAAATAGAACCATGGCTACCAATCAAATACACTGTAGATCCATGTCAAATAACTATAAAGAGTAGCCGCGAATAATACACAACGGAGATACATCTTGAAATCAGAAAGATATACATACAGAGTATCCATCTTCCAGAAGTTGATTCGGCCTGATGTTGTACTTCAGAGCTTGAGAAACAACTTCAAAATCTTCTAAAACTTGGGTAGGAGTGTAATATGAGTGTACAACTGCACTACCCAGAGGTCTTCGATGGCTCGTCGATTATGGACTTGATAATCTTGATGATTGGACTAAAGGCTTCAGTGATTTCGAACAAAGACTTGATTGGACGTTCAGGATGGCCGGGTATGCAGACAAGAGACATATTGCAGAGGGGCCGACTCAGGTTTAGTGACAAACTTCCCTTGGATAATAGCACGACAAGTGATAAGACTTAGGTAGCATATATGTTAATCATAAGTCTACGAAGTAGGAGGCAACGCAAAATCTCCATATGTTTGGAAGAGTAACCAAACGGTGGAGGACACAACTCTATATAGCGAGAAAATCTTCCTAAGGTCGTACTACATCCCATAGTATGATGATCAAACGGATAGATGTGATGTATCCAAGGGAGACTCATTATGCTGCCAATAAAGAAAATACTTTTCCCATCCTCTTTTTGGGGTATATTTGATTTTTTTGTTCTTTTTGGTAATTTTTGGAAAAAGAATAAAGGAATTTTACGTTACAATGGAGGAACGCATACTACAAACATACAAGCTCGAGGCACAAGGAAAAGACGGATGTTCTGGTAAAATGATACTCGGGAAAAATCCTCCAGCGGCCAAAGGTGTTAAGAAGCAGAAGCAAACTGTTACAAGGATGATGGGTAAGGTATGCAAATGCGGTTGATAGAACACACAATGGTAACGTCCTTTGATGTAAGTTTAACGAGCCCAAAGAAGGTAAGCTCAGTGGTTTTTCATGTTTAGAGTCTGAAAAAGCATAAAAGGAGACTCCACTGGGGTTCCTTTTTCGAAGATAGTCTAGTCGGTTTGAAAAAGGGATAAACTAGCACCGATTAGACGTCAATTCAAAACCATTTTAACGAGTGTAACAAGGACAAGATCACTCAACCATTTTTTCATTTTTAAGGAGTCTGAAAAAAGCTTAACTATGGACTCCATCAGGAATATTCTTCTGAACCAATTTAACGAGTGTGAAAGAATAAGGTCACTCGACGATCTTTTCAATTTTAGGGAGTCTGAAAAGAGCTTAACTATGGACTCCGTGGGGGTTTCTTTTTCATAAATTTAGTCCCTCAGGCCTGAAAAGGGAATAAAATTATACCTGAGGATACTCTTCTAAAGAATGGGAATTCAATAGAGTATACCTTTGTTCGTACAGTTGACCGTCCGGAACGAAAAAGGGGTAAACTACCACCGAACAGACGTGACTTCAAATTTCAGTTTAACGAGCATGAAAGGTCACAAGATCACTCGATGATCTTTTCGTTTTTAGAGGGTCTGAAAAGGGCTTAAAAGGAGACCCGTTATTGTTTGGGAGTCCTAAGGGTAATACAAAGAGTGAAAAAAGACTCATGCAAATGAGGCTCAAACTCATATTCAGGAAAGACTATACGAACTCCCAAGCCTACAGTGTTGTTAGAAACGACATGGACACCATAATGCAACCAGGACCTACCTAGGGCATCCATGTTTTGGTAAGCTCTACCACCAAGTCATGATACTTCTAGAGAAGATATGATGGTTCTGTGTCACAACCGGATGGGATCGATCCTATAGCATAAGAAAAAGGCAACGAGATGCAACAGGTGGGGTGATATCCTACCCTATATGCTCAAGTTGATTTATTTTATTTTATTTTTATTTTTATGGACCGTCAATATTTTTTCAAAACTCAAAAAAATGTCCCAATACCTGATCAAAACCCTCCCATATAACTCCTGGCTCACTCAAAATGGTTTTTGATATAAAGAAACTGATAAGGGGGGCCAAAAAAGTGACAAAAAGAGGCCAAAAAGTCTATAAATAGAAGCTGGCAGCTCATTATCACCATTGCTGATTTGGAAATTGACTCTGGAGCCAAAAGACCCCCTTTGCCAAAGATCGTGATTCTGGGAGCTACAGTGGATGAAACGAACTTCTGCTTGGACCAAGTAAGTACAAAATCCCTTATCCAGCTAATCAATACTTCATTTTCGTTATTTAAGTTACTTTTTGGGGTGGGCGTCGACCTCAAAAAGGTCGGCCCTAGGTACACGTGGGCTGTCCAAAGACAGTTCGTGAGTACATGCGTGCAGAGTAAATCCTGCACGCGTGTACACGTGACTGTCACCTCTATAGCCTGCGTGTACCCCCCTATTGATGAAAAAGCAAATAAAAAGAAGCATTGACCCTCCTTTACCTTGTTGTGTTGGCAGGATGTATGTCCAGTGGAGGGAAAGGGAGCATGAGGCAGTCAGTGAGTTGGTTGCTGCAGATCCGAATGTTGTGGTTGTGTTAATGCAATGCGGTTTGCTCAAATTCTTTTTATGTCCGTTCATGCGAGCGCAACCAAGGCTACTGAACACCTTGATTGATTACTTGCATCCTGACACAGAGGCGTTTATGCTAGAGGGGCAATCCTTGGTGCCCACCACCAAGGATATTTACTTTCTGACTGGCCTCTCAAGGAGAGGGGAACCAATCAATTTTTAGACTTTTCCTGCGGGGCCGAGCAAGATCTCAGAGTTGGTAGTTGAGTATTGTGAGGCTGGGACCGATCGTAGAGGTTCCCAGGTACCTATTAGCAACATTACCAACCTCACACTACAGACTATCTTGTTGCTTATTGGGCGGATTACCCGCTTAGCAGCCGTGCATCAGGCTTCGTGCGCACAGATGAACTGTTCTATCCAGTGCATGAATGCACAAATTTTTGATTGGAGTACCACACTGCTGGAGTGTATGAAGAGGCAATTGACAGATTGCTGACAACGGACACAGAGGAACTTCGGGTTCGGGACTATCTTGTGTTCATTATTTTTCAAGAGAGTTTCGTGCTTCAGTCCTCGGGTTTTAGTACGAGAAAATCTGGCCTCTTTCCCTGCAGTATGCAGATGGGCAGTGTTACTGCCACAATAGGGTGGTGGAAGGACCGTTGAGGCCTTCGACGACGACTTTTTTTCTTGGCTGTCACGACAGATCCCTGCTATCGAGGACTACCCATATGTGGGGATCGACTTCTCTAGAGATCCAGAGATACCCGTGCCTCTTGGTGAGGAGCGAGGGGAGATGGGTAAATCTCCACCTCTGTAGTTTTTTTTTTGTTTGCATATGTAATTTTTATGTCTTTTTTGATATATATATCATGTTTTTGTATACCAGAGTATTTGATGGGTGAACATTTAATGCATGCAGATGTGGGACCCGTGCGACCTGTCGAATATGCATGGAACAGGCGTCGCCCACGGTCGGAAGACGTGCTTGCCGCCGCTAGGGAAGAAATAGTAGCAGGGAACCTCCCAGCAGGAGAGGCCGAGAGGGTCCTTAGGAAAATTGAGCGGAACTTTACTGCGCTCACTCGCACAGTCCCGATGGCAGAGATAGAGGACCTGCCACCATCCATGCAACCTCATGTTGTGGGGGCACCTCGGACATGGGTCTGTTTGTTTAGGCATCTAGCCCATGCAGTAGATGATTATAACAGGGCCCATAGGCCCTGAATAGACTTTAGACTTTTTATGTGCCACGAGCACTGATATGTATATATTTTTTGAGGGCATAATCCCGGTGACTCGTTACTATTCCCATTTTTGAGGCACTTGCACCCATCTATGTACTCTGAGGATTTTATGATGTTTATATATGGTTTTTATATTTTTTGTGTCGTATGGATTATGCGTGCAAAAATGTATTTACATGTTTATGTCCATGATCTTTTTTATATGTGGGCAAGATGCCAATCTAAAATGTGATTAGCTAGAGTATCTGTGATTTGGTTTAATCTCCTAGGAACATGAACATATGTAATATAATCAAAGTTGCGTTCTAAGAGACGTACCCTAAGGAATCGTCGGTGTAAAGTTGGATCATGAACCCGGTATATTCTGTTTAGCTGTGACACAACCAGTTGAGTGTCTAGATAGACCCGAAGATGAGAGATACCCAATGACAATGCGTCACGAAGCAACTCAATAACTGCACTATACTCGACAACATTATTTGTGGTGTCACCTAAGCATATACCTTCGGAAGATAACAACTGACCATGTGGTGTAAAGATTACCCAAGCTGCGAAGGCAAGCCTCCGCGTGTGTCGACTAGCATCGTCCACATACCCAATGAACACCTCGGACTCACTTGACATCTGCCATGTTGACGAAAGATAACATCAATGACACGTCCATAACACTTTTAAAAGAAACGTAAAAAAGTAATAGTACAAAGACTATACATATGTTAAAAAAATTTACCCACAATGACCTGTCTATGAGTAATACTTCTTGAGGTAGAGCCCATTCCTAGGCTCCGCCAAAGCATTCCCTTCAAAATCAACCAAACAATAAGCGCCCTTTTTTAATACCTCTTTGATAATGAAGGGTTCGAACCACATGGGTTTAAACTTTCCTACCCCCAGGGGGTCCTTGTCTTGGTCATAGACCAGGACAAGGTTGCCCTCAGAAAAAACCCGAGGACGAATGGACCTATCATATTAACACTTAACCTTATGTTTACGAGCCTCATTGGCCAGGGCCGCATCGCGACGCTGTTCATCAAGCTGCTCAAGGTGTACTAACCGCTCTTCAAGTGGAGAAGTGTCTGGCAATAACTGTACTACCAATTTCAGATATGGGATTTGACATTCGATGGGCAAGACTGCCTCCAACCCGTAAACGAGTTGAAAAGGTGAGAAACTAGTTGTAGTCTTAACAGATGTTCGGTAATCCCATAATGCCGAGTATAACATCAAATGCCAATTTGACTTGGCTGAGTTGATAGTTCTTTGTAGAATGCTCTTAAGAGTTTTGTTTATAGCTTCCACCTGCCCATTGGCTTGGGGATAGTAAGGTGATGAATGTTCTTGCCGTAACCCAAGATTTGACGTTAACTTAGTCATCATTTGATTCTGAAAGTGATTGCCATGGTCAGTGACAATATCTATCGGGACGCTGAACCTTGCTATAATTTGGTTGAATAAGAAGAGAGCTGCAGTCTCTCCATCATATTTAAACGTCGACATAGCTTCGACCCACTTAGTGAATTAGTCGAAAGCTACGATGATATATCGATGCCTCCTTGTTGACGGGGGTTTGCATGTAGTGTAATCAATCCCCCACTTAGTGAAGGGACCAACTGTGATGACAGGAAACATAGGAGCTGGATGTGCCCTCATCTTCCGAGAGAAGATTTGGCACGGATAACACTTCTTGACCGAATCGATACAATCTTTGATAAGTGTAGGTTAGAAGTAACCTGCTCGTAAAATCTTTTGGGTTGTTTCCAACCCAGATAAGTGACCGCCACAAGCTCCTGTATGACAATCGTTGAGCACTATGAAGGCCTCCTCATGAGTGAGACATCGACGCAAGATGTAGTCTATACCTCTCCGATACAACGTATCATCAAGTATGAGATAATTCTTAGCCTGATGGCGTATCCACCGACGCTCGTCACGAGAAGCAGAGGTGGGGCACTTCAAAGTCTGGAGATAGATAAGTATATCTCCATACCAGGGGTCTGAAGATTCAATCAAAAACATATCCCCCCGGATAGGCGATTCCTTAGGCACAACGTCACCCGACTCAACTGGAATTTCCGAAATAAGTTCTGCGAAGACCAATGACTTTTTGGACTTTGCTGAAATGAAGTCTAAGTCAAATTCTTGGAGGATGACCATCCATCTACTAATTTTTCCGCCTATAACTTGTTGTGTCAACATGTACTGGAATGGATTCACGACAGCGATGACGGTGGTCTTGCGAAACAAAACATAGTGACGGAACCGTTGAACAGCATGAACTGTTGCCAACGTAAGTTTTTTGAGATGGGAATAATTAATTTCTGGTCCTACGAGGCCTCAACTCAGGTAATAGATCACGTAATTTGAAAACGAATCATCTTCCTGAACTAAAACCATGCCTATAGTTGACTCTACGACAGCCATATATAAGAAGAAATATTTGTTATAATTAGGTGGCCGTAGCAGAGGTGCGGTTGTGAGGGTGTGTTTTAATGTGTCAAAAGAGCATTGAGCGACTTCGTCCCAGAAAAAGGGAACATCTTTCTTCAGTAAACGCATAAATCCCTTAGTGATTTCAACATAGTTGGCGATGAAGCGTCGTAAGAAGTTCGCCTTGCCTTGAAGACTTTGAATTTGTAAGATTGTGCGTGGGGGGGGGCAACTGGATTATTTCCTCCACCTTAAAAGGATCGACCATGATACCTGTTGTTGATACGATGAAACCTAACAAACATCCTGACATTATGCAGAAGCTGGACTTGTTGGGATTCAAGCAAATCCTGAAGTAGTGACAGCGTTCGAATATTAGTCTGAGGTGCATGGGATGATCCTTGCACTTGCGAGAGCGTGATGCTAAATCATCTATATAGGCCTCAACTATATGCTTGAGGTCATGAAATGCAAAAGACATGGCTCTCTGGAATGTGGCTCCAACATTTTTAAGGCCAAAAGGCATCTTACGATAGGCGAATGTACCCCACGGACAAATGAATGTCGTTTTATGTTGGTCTTCAGGTTTGATTTGGATTTGATTATATCCTGAAAAACCATCCATGAACAAAAAGGATTCACAACTGGCACATTCATCAATGATCTGGTCAATGAATGGTGTTGGAAAATTATCTTTTGGACATGCCTTGTTCAAATCACGGAAATCGGTACATACACGAATCGTGCCTTGTTTTTTATTGACCGGCACAGGGTTTGACACCCATTGAGTCAAATGAATAGGATAAATGAAACCTTCCTTGAGAAATTTCTCAACCTCAATCTTGATGGTTGTTGCTTTCTTAGGATTGAATGGATGAAGTTTTTGTCGAACCGGCTTGGCATCAGGATACGTTGTGATTTCATGTTCAACTATTTTCGGATCAATACCTGGCATTTCCTCATAAGACTAGGCAAAAACATCGTGGAATTATTTGAAAAGATCCATGTAAATATGAATCTCTTCGGGGGAGCAATCCACTCTGACAAAGACATTCTCCATGATGCTAGGGTCTTAGGAGATATTGATAGGTATGGTTGCAGCGATAGTCTCCATATTCCCCTCAGCATAAATTTCCTGTGTAGCTAAGAGTTTAATAGGACATGGTTGATCTCCCGTCATGGTGATAGTGAATTATCCTGCCTCGATTCGACTTAACTCTGGGAGGAAATATGATCTGTGATGAAGATCTTACCAAGGTTTGTCCAGACTAGTCATTGCTTCGATTACTTCTTCATCAGAAGGCAGGACTAAGTCTAACGAATCGACGTTGGCGAGAGAACCCTGAGCCCAGATAGGCTCTAGAGGTGGATCCAACTCTTGTGCGGGAGTCAGATTAGGGTTAGCTGAAGCTTGCTGGACTAAAGAGTACGCTACTTCAGTGTCCAACAAGGGCATGGACATGCCGGGGTGCCCTGTCTCATCCATTGTGACTGATGGGGAAGGAAGAATCCAAGGATCCTCAAAGTAAGTCATACGGAACGACGAAACTTGAAAAATATCAACCTTGTGGTGGCTAGATATAAACTTGACATCGTCATGAGGAGGTGGGTAATCAAAGGTACCCATCAAGGATGGGCACAAACCAACTCCTACGTTAATGACACCGGGTTGAGGATTATCAATCATGGGAACCGTGGATGCCCCCAAAGCTGGGTCAGGTCTAGAGAAGGACAATTGATCAATGGTCACTATCTAACCCTCATGTGGAAACAACAAGACTTGGAAAACTGTAGCAACCAAAACTTGCATAGCATAAGTCCAACTCCATCCTAACAAGAGATTATAGTCGAGGGGGGCATCAACTACCTCTACTTCAACGCACATGGTCTTCCCTCCTAACTGCACAGGGAAAGAAGGAACGATGCCATGTGGTTGGAAAGAACGACCGTTGAAAGCAGTGAGGAGAGTAGATGAAGGAGACAAAGCGGGCTGGCCAATGGCCTTCCAACATGCTAACGAAATAACGCATGTCGAGGTGCCCTCATCGACCACCGTGCGGAAGATATTTCATGTAAAAAATTTCGTGGGATGAGCCACTACTATCTGAAACGTGACGTGGTAAGGCAAACGAGGTTTTAAGTCAGTTGTATCTAACATGATGGTACCCGGGTTACAAGTATCAGTAGAGCCTAAAGCAGTTAACAAGGCTTTCCTTTGAGCAGGGAAGATTTGGAGTACTTCCAAAGCAGACATAGCACAAGGGGTTTGTGATAAATCCTCCACCACAGAGTAATTCTGGGCAGCCCTTGCATTTGGGTTGTGAGAAGCTTTCTTAAATGCACCCTTTGGAATGCGTGTCATTGTTTCTCCCAACATCTTCTCGATCTGTAGAGGAAGAGATGGGAGTTCAACTTCTTTACCCTTCTCAGAGGTGCTTGGTTTACTATAGTCGTGCGCTCTAGTCGTTATTAAAGCATCACCCCTAACCATATATACGTTCGCGGATGAGGGATTGTCTGGAGGAGGGTAGGTTTCTTGACTGTCACCTTCTGCACTTGTAGAGGCTTGAGTTAAATTTTTCCCATGCTGAAAGGGATTAGTCAACACAGCTTGTTGTTGCTGTGTGACAAACTTTTGGGCCTCTGCAAGTCGAGGACAAAGATGGGTCGGCTGGTCTTCTGCACACAAGTTTCATGGATACCTCACCTTCTGTTTTTCCGTGGTTCCCTCGCCAGCATTATCAATGGGTTTTTTCTCCCCCTTACCCTTCTTTTGTTGTTTTTTCTTCCCTTCAGGATGCTGGGTGGCCTTTGGGTTAGTCGACTGCATGGAGTGTACTTCCGACGTTTGGGTAGGAGGAGCAGCCAAAGCAATAGTCTGGCTGGCCGCTGAGTGTTGTATAGATAACTGTTGCAATTGCTTTGTCAATTTCTCAGCGGGCTTGGTTTGTGTTGAACCGATGATACCATCGGCATGTGGTCCAGCTCTCTGTCTAGTTTTATCTAGTATCGATCGTGGTGCATCCGACAAGATTTTGTATAATAAACCAGACTGAGAATAAATGAGCTCAAACTATTGAGCCCTCATGATGGCATATTCTTTAGAGAAAACTCTAGAAGTTTTGACATCTTTGGATAATTGGGGGACCAAAGACTTAAGGAACCACTCAAGCAGGAATGCTGGTGGGACTGGTACTTTGATTAGACTCTTCCGGCATCTCCACTCTTGGATATGATCAAAGATATGGTCTACTGTTGTCTGTTTGAAATTGGCGAGCAACTCTGTGCCAGTGTCATATCTTACAGGTAACTGGAAATGGTTAAGGAAGGCCATCGCCAGTTCGCCAAAAGAAGAGTATCGTGAGTGATCGAGCTCGATGTACCATTTCGTGACACTCCCGATAAGAGTGCGTTGAAACAATCGTAACTGAACGGAGTCATGTTTCAATGAGTTAGATGAACACCAAAGGTGGAAGGTAGTCACATGATCACCTGGATATTCATTAGGATTGGCCTCGAACTTTGGAATGTCCGAAGGCAACTTCGTTGGCATAGGAGGCCAACGTGGATCGTGACAAATAGGATCATTTAACAACCTTGTCAAATCTGGCAAGTGTAACATTGCCAGGAATGGTAGTTTGGGTTGCTGCTGATAGCCTGGGAAAAAGGGTCCTGGAGTTTGACTGGCACCAGGTTGCCAGGAAAATTTTGGCTACTGGCCCGGATTCTGGTAGAAACCATGGCCCTGACTAGTGTAAGGATTTTTCATCTATGGAGACATCATTGGCTAATTTCCCATAAAGGACATAGGATGTTGGGCATTCATCGTGTTTGAAGGACTTTGGGAAGGATTACCCCATGCCGGTCCTGATGGAAGAGGCATAGTAGTCTGTCCAGGGTTCCATTGACTGTGGAAAGAATTACCCCAGAACGACATTCCAGAGGAGGGAACGAATCCTTGTCTTGAGTTCCAAGGTCCTGCTGTATGTGCCCCCAGCGTAGGAATAGTACCCTGCGTCGGAGTAGACTGTCCAAAAATGGGAGTGCCCCTAGAAGGGAAAGCAGTGGATGCGAAAGTGTTGTTACCAAATGTCCCGTTCCAAACAAATGGTGATGAACCTACTGGCATAGTGTGCACATGTGTTCCTTGACTCCCAGCTCCAAATGAACTAGTGTGTGCAGGCTGCCCGACGGACTGCTGATGCAGACCACCAAGCGAAGGGGACGAAGGGGAGATATGATCTCCAGCATAAGGAAAAGCATTAAAGGGGACATGAATGCCCCCAAGTTGACCTTACAGAGGAGCGTTAGAGCTCCCTGCCCCCAGACCCAAAGTCTGTAAAGTGGAGTAAGTGAGTGCAGGACTTGTACCTGAACTAGGCACACCGTATGAAAATGGTAGGCATGTCGCACTAGGTGTGAAGGGAGTTGTGGTCGCCGTGATAGATGGGATCGGTCCACTGTGTGACGTAGTTGCAGCCGAGACCATGGTGGCTCGTACCGACGATGACAAGTTAGGAGATGATTCTCCTGTGGTAGCAACTGTGGTGGGAATGGAAGAATTCCCAGAGGAAGTAACAATGTTTGTTTCCATAGCTGTGTGAGGCACTGACAGGCTTTCGTAAAATTGGATTGGTACAAGAACCGGTGGCCAAGTATCAGTGGTTGGTGTTTCAACCGAGCCAATATTGGCAGTTGATTCCTATGGGAGTTGTTCGGGCACAATGGTTTGTAACCCGGTTGCTTCAAAAGACCCTTGTTGGTCTAGCTTCTGCCTCAATGGTGGTGGGGGTGGCTCCAGTATAATCGGCGGTAGGCCCAGAAGCCTTCGTGACCGACGGAGCTCGGGATACTCCACTGTGTGAGAATATCCAAGACACGCTAAGGTATTCTACACGTTCAAACAATAACACGCACTAAAAAAAGAAGCCCCTAAGAGATAAGACAATCAATCACTAAACTATTTTGAAGAACAGTTACAACAACCAACACTAGAGAAACTTACCAGTGCAAGTGTAACTCGAACAAGGAAGCACCCTCCAGGTATACTCTGCAAAGTGTGGTCCGATGTCTATCCTAGGTACCGCGGTATACCCCCGCAGTCAACTGTGTATATCCCTAAAAAGATTGGCCACTAGGTTGCCAGCACGCGAAGAGTCACCAGGCGGGTACAGTCAAAAGTCAAGTAGACCACAATGAGCAGGGTATCAAGCCCGAAACCTGTCAAGGGTATCAAGAGAAAATGGTCCGGAAGACAAATGAGGACCTCGAATGGATTCGAAACCCACGGAGCCCCGTGGCAAATGCAAACGACAGAATCCAAAAACAAGCCCTTGATATGTGTTCTCCACTACGCTTGGTTCGGCTTTGGAGGGGTTATCTCCGCTACCTTTCCGCACGCGACCTCATGTTTATCCCCTGTGTTAGAGGGGGGTCCCAGATAACTTCCATGAAATTGGACTTATACACTCCCTATCACAGACTCTAATGTTTGGTTTTGAATGGCCTTGGAGAGTTTCCTCTCCAACCTAATCCAAGGCCCTAGTCCTGAACTAGTGTATGAACCCTACAAACAAAAAGTCTAATAGATTTTAAATTAGCATTGCTTTTATGGGTTTTCTTACGTCACAGGGTATGAAGGTGAAACTGATGATGTGTAAAGACTTAAAGCAAAAATGAATGAAAAATATGGAAACAAAAGACTTTTACTAAATGCAAAAATCAACAACTTTTCACAAAGAAAGATTTCTTTTCCTTTTCAATTTTTCTAAGATTTTATGCAGCGAACATAAAGGAATTTCGCTCGACTACGAGCTACTTATGCTCTAAATGTACTGTAAACAAAAATTATGAACAAAAAGACTTCTCCCTAGCTATTGATGCAGAAACACAATCTTCAAACAAAGAAGAAAATGAAAAGATTTTTTGTTTATTTATTTAAGTGCTAATCAAGCAACAAAGGGAAAATACCAACAAGCACAAAACCAAGAAAGACAAATTCTGGCTTAAAGCACAGATCGCAAAGAATCAAAGTAAAGACACACAATGGCAATAAAGAAAACAAAGACTCTTAAGCTTGCCTAAAAACCATAAAACAAATTTTTTTCTTTTTGTATTTTCTGTCAACTATCAACTGAGAAAAAGTAGGCTAAGGGTAAGAGGACCTAACCTACTGACTGTTCAACCCCTAGACTCAAACACCTGAGAGGAATACTTCTCATCAAAGGAGGGGATGACTGCCCCACCCTGATTAAAAAGAAACTTGTCAAGCACGCTACTATCACTAAAACAACACGCGTCCAAACGCATGCTGCACTGAAACAGGTAGCGTGTACAGGCTGCGTGTATGTATAAATTCTAAGACAACAATAAAAAAATGCAGCCCAGACTAGGAAGAGGCCTCTGGTATTGATCATCAGGGTCTCTTGAAGGCTTGGATGCTTCTTCTAGCAAAAAATAAAAATAATTGCAAGGAATAACAAAACACAAAAAGACACACTGAGACAGGACTGTGAACCAATAAGACTCAGACAGGATCCAGAAAACCCCCTGAGAATGTATAATTCTGATAGGGAAGAGGAGGACTTCCTCGCAAGTTCTCTGAAATCCTACACACTACTGAAACCTCTACAACTAGCGTTCACACGCGGGCTGCAAGAGGTTAGGGTGCGGGTACATGCGTGCAGGCCTTCTGCAGGCCATGTGTACCTCTGTGTGTCCCGACAATTGTCGTCAAGCAACAGTCAGGGAAAAATGGTATAAAGAACCAGACTCCCTGCTAGCTCAGGTTCCCTGATTCTTCTAATAGAAAAAGACAGACAAAGAAACAGAAAATCTAATCTCTTAAACTACCCAAAAAACTCAACTAAATCCGGAAACCCTAAAGAGTATCTTCCCCAGTATGGTCGCCAACTTTGTTGTTGGGAAAAATACCCTACGGACTAGCAAACTAGGGTCAGACTTGCATGTAGATTTTGACCATAAAGAAATTACTTTTTAACCTACCACCCAAAACTTAAACCCCTCTTTCACGATACATGCATGGAAAGGAACTACTAACCTTGTTACTGATGTTTGGTGTAGATCCTCCGTTGCACTTTGACCTCTTGTTTGCGCTGCTCCTTCCAAAGATAACTTGCAATCAAGACAAACAACTATGCATGCATGCTACTTTTATACTTTAGGGTTAGAAATTAAGCATAAATTAAACAAACCATAGATAGCTCATGCATTGGGACGGGAAAAATATTCTTTTATTATTTGAAAAATGAATCAACTTACAATCAAAGTCGAGACCGACCACCGCTCCTTGATCCTGATCCTGGGCTCCACCTCTTCTTTCCTCGAACTGATTTGCGTTAATTCTCCTTTGGATTGAGGAAAGGCTAAAGGGTTGGGACAATGGATTCGATAAATGGGCAAATTTTCTTCGCTATATTTTTCCTCCTCCAAATGGTACCCCTACCCCTTCTTTTATAGGCTAGAAGAAGCTCGGGTTTTGGATGAACTCTCGGCCATGCATGGCCGGGAGTTTCAGTTAACTGACCCATAGCCTTTTGTTCCATCGACAAATTTTCTATTTTTGGTTTTGTTAGGTACACGCGGGCTGTAGTGGGCCTGCAAGCATGCACACGCGTGCAGTAATGGGTTAGGGCGTGTGGGCCTTGACCCAAGAGGATTTTCAAGGAGGTTGTTCAGCAGATGTTTTGGAAATGAAAGGATATGAGTTGGCCTGATGCCAGGTAAGAATGTGTGGTGCAATTTAGGGTTATAAAAAATACAATAAAGCCGGTTTTCTATTCAATAACGAAATAAGCTGAAACTGTAAAATGCAGCGAAAACAAGCTTGCTGGAATGGTGGCGGCTTATCTCTGAGAAGAGATGTGACGGTAGAGCGCATTTGCAAGAAGAAAATTAAAATGAGGCTCAGAAGCCATTTTTACAATAAGAAAGAATGCCAAAAACCCTAGACATCCAAAAACCTAACCCTAGGAGATGAAGCGTCAAAAGTCATGTGGGCCCCGTTTGGGTAAGTAAGTACATCAACTTCCCAGGGTCGTAACTTTTGCATACAATCTTCGTCTTAGGCGTGTGATAGCCCGTTGGAAAGGTATCATCTAGGAGATTCATTTTGGGGGATCAATCATGCCTTTAACTATCTTTGAGGATCTATATCTTGAAAAACCTTCATTTAGGCCCTCAAAATGGCCCTGGAAGTTAAAATTGCTAAAAATAGTAAATTGCCAAAATTGTCAGAAAACTGTTTTGAGCCAGTTGGAAAAGGTGGGTGGCCACTAATATCCATATATATCAATCCTCCATCCCTAGGAAGCAATGGTCTCGATTGTGTTGAGGTCCCCCATCAGATGAGGAAATTTCTGTTGAATTTGGCCCCGGGTGAGTCACTTGCCTTGGTGCAGGAGCTGCCCTTCTTTGACGACTCGATAAAGATGGATCCTTTATTGTCGAGTTCCCTTGATATATCTCTCCACAATATGATCATTGGATTCCTATTATATGTAGTTGGGGTTTATCTATGTTGGTGTCATCTATTCTGATACTTCTGAGGTGTCCAATAATGGTGGGAAATAAGGGCGAAGGAGATCCACGTTGAACACTGGATGCAGGCCAAAGAAAGGAGGAATGTTGAGCTCAAAATAATTATCCCCCATGGCCTTGGTGATAGTGTACGAACCATAATGGAGTGGGTGAAACTTCCTATTGAGTCCTGTAAGGCGTTCTTTATGCAAGTGCAACCAAACTTTGTCGCCCACCTGAAACTTATGCGACACCCGATGTTGATTATGGTGTTGTTTGTACTTTTTATTGGACTTTTGTAGAATATCCTGAACCTATTGGTGGATGTGCTGGATCCTCTCAATGAATTGGGTGGATTTGTCAGCTTTAGTTGGAGCAAGAGTTGAGTCGGTCGAGGTGACCGTAAGGGGAAGTGCAACATCTATGGGACCCAATGGTTGGAATCCCAACCCCACTTGAAAGGGGTTGTGGCTGGTTGAGCTATGAAGGGCTCGGTTGTAGCTATGATGGACATAGGGAAGGCTCTTATCCCATGTGAGAGGGTACTTTGAATTATACATGTGAAGGATATGCACAATCATTTGATTTACAACCTCGATTTGGCCATCTGTTTGGGGGTGGAAGGTCGTGGATTTGGTGAGCTTGGTGTCCAACAGTGACCAGAGGCTCGACCAGAATGTTCTTAGAAATAGACTATCCCGATATGAGACAATGGTTTGTGGGATTCCAAAATGTACCCAGACTTGTTCAAAGAAGAGCTTGGCAGTGGCCTCTGCTGTGATGCTCTTCTTACAGGCGACCATAATCACCATCTTAGAAAAGTGATCAACAACCACAAAAACATAGTCATTTCCCCGCTTGGTGGATGGGAGGCCTGACATGTAGTCCATTGAGATAGAATCCAATGGCCTGTCAGGAGTAGGAAGATGGGTGTACATGCCCTATTTGTTAGTGGTTGATTTGGCAATAGTGCAGGCAATGTAGGACCTGATATAATTGCTGACCTCCTATCAAAGTTTCGACCAGTAGAAATGTTTATGTAGCATCGCCACTGTCTTTTCGACGCAGAAGTGTCCTGCCAGCCGACTGTAGTGGGCTTCCCAGATCAACATCGCTTGCTCACTTGATGGAACACAGATATGGCCCAAACAACACAACAACCCATCCTGAAGATGGAAATTATCGACAACTGCATTTGCACCCAACATTTGGTAGGTGGTGGCGAAGTTAGGGTCTGTCTCATAGAGTTGGGGCCGTCTAGATGTCTCATGGCCACAAGAGTCTAGCATCATGGTGAGTGCCAAGACTGGTGGTCTGATGAGGAAATTAGTGATGCGATTGGTGCTTTCCATTTTATACTTGTTGTTGAGGTGGAATTGCTGCAAGTATGTGGACCACTTTTGATGGTGGTCATTCTGCAATTTTCGTTGTGTCTGCATGAACTGCAGTGGCTTATGATTAGTGTGGATGACTGTCTCCTTCCCAAGAATGTAATGTCTCCATTGTCGGCATTCTTTCACAATGGAGTACATTTCTTTGTCATAAGTAGGGTACTTACAGATAGTATCAGACAATGTTTCACTATGATAGGCCATGGGGTGGTCGTGCTAAGTGAGAATGAGGCCCACAACATAGTCTGAAGCATCTGTCTCGATGTCAAAGGGATACTGCAGGTCTAGTAGTGAAAGTACTGGGGATGAGCATAAGCGTTGTTTCAAATCATCGAACGCTTGTTGTTGGGACCGACCCCACGCAAATTTCACCTTACCACCACCCCTATTTATTTGGCTGAGGGCCCATGAAATATGGGAGAAACCCAACATGAACTTGTGGTAGAAATTGGCAAGGACCAAGAAGCTCCAAAGCTCAGTGAGTGTTGTTGGGGCTGGCCAGTCATGGATAACTTGGATCTTGGATGGATCCACATGTACGCCATGCTGATCAATGATGTAGCCTAGGTAATGGACCCTGTCCATGTCGAAGGAGCATTTTTCCAAGTTGGCGTATAGATTGTGCTGCCGCAGGGTGTGCAAAAACTGCTAAATATGCTGCAAGTGTTCGGCCCAAGTCTTGCTGTAAATTAGAATGTCATCCAGATACAAGTCTACAAAAGTATTGGTGAATGGTCATAGGATATCGTCCATCATCCTCATGAAAGTGGTTGGAGCATTTGTCAAACCAAAGGGCATGACCAACCATTCAAAAAGGCCTTCCTTTGACTTGAAGGCGGTCTTCCATACATCTGTCTGTTCTATCGGGACCTGGTGGTAGCCAGACTTTAGATCAATCTTACTGAAGTATTTATCCCCCATGAGTTGATCAAGGAGGTCATTGATTCGGGGAATCATGTACCTGTTTCTGACTGTGATTTTATTCAGAGCCTTGTAATCAATATAGAGTCGCCAGGTTCCATATTTATTCTATACCAACACGATTGGGCTGCTGCAAGGTGATGCGCTGGGGTGGATGTGCCCCTTGTGGAGCAGTTCTTGGATCTGTCACTTGATCTCATCATTCTCTAACAAAGAGCGATGATAGACTGGCCCATTGGGAAGCGATGCGCAGGGGGTCAGATCGATGGGGTGCTTGACCTAACAGTGCAAAGGTACCCCTGTAGGTGAGGAGAAGATATCTGAGTATTATTCCATGACCTTATCTACTTGCCTCTGCTGTGTGGAGAGGTCGACCACAGAGAACCTGGATGTGGCTATGATCTTTCGCTTATTCTTAAAGCGAATCACGAAGAGGACAAAATTCCTCGTCTGAGAGATGACCTTCCTGCATTGCTTAGCAGAGATCAAGGAAATAGAACTAGGTGGGACTGCCTCGAGTGTCTTGTACAATTTGTTTTCAAAGTAATAATAACACTACGAGACCTAGACTCATATACAACATGACGTTTCCATAAATAAGGTTGGCCCAAAAGAACATCAAAAACTTCGAGAGGAGCAACATCACACAATACCTCGTCTTTGAAGGGCTTGATTTCCTACAACAGTCGACACTGTTGGCTGACATAGAGATCGCTTCCTTGGAGGAGCCATCCAATGGTGTAGGGTTGTGGGTGCGACATTGTTGGTAGGGCCAACCACTTGATGACCTCTGCTGAGATGAGGTTCTTCTGGCTACTTCTATCAATGATGAAGTGCAACGAGGTGCATTTTACCCACATCTGTGAATGGAAGAGACATTCTCCTTCTTCTGGCTTGTCTGGTTCCCCAAGCTGGAGCTTAGTGGTAGAAAAGGTGGAACTGGGTTCCACGTCAATGATCCATCTTCCCCTTTCTAGTTCTGGCTCAGAGTCAGAATCCACATTTGATTAAGAGGCTTTCACTTCAGCCACTAGTGACTTATTTGAGAGGCAATCAACAGTGTTATGCCAAGGGCTCTTATGGAAGTCTCACCACTTCCTGATATCTTTCTTTGTCTTTCCAGTGTCCTTCTTTGCTTGTATCTTGGACTATTTTTCCTGATATTGTCCATCTTTTCTCTGTCCTTTGTTCGGTGGGTTGGGAATGCCCTTTCCTGGATTTTGTTGTGAGGGGTTCCCAAGCCCAAATTGCCACGTCTTTTGTTTGAGGTTCTGCTCGATTTTGAAAACATATCGGTAGGCCGCGCCCAAGGATGAGATGTCCATAAATTCCATTTCAGTCTAGATGTATCTATGCAGAGCACCAAATGTCGCTCCAAATATTTGATATTTGATACCCAACTTGGTGTGAAAGGTATAGAAGATATTTGTGAAATCTAGCACTGCTTGGTCTCTTTCTTGCCGCAGTGTGGTCCATTTGGTATACAGGTCGTCATAACTTCCGACAAGGTAGTATTATTCCTTAATAACATCCCTGAAGGATTCCCAGGTGGCCATGACTGAAAATAATGAGGTTTCCTCTGTTTCCTTTTTCTCACAGAAAGTTTCCCACCAATCTTTGACATGGGGAATGGCTTTGAGGAGCGCAAAAGTAATATTTTCTCAATTTGAAAAGTTATGGACAAAAAAATACCCTTCTAGTAGATTCAACCACTTGTCTACAACATCTGCGTCTATCTAACCTTCAAATATAGGAATATCGAATTTTATTTGTACCTTAAAGGGGGTGATGCCTCCATTTGAAGAAGATGCGTTGCATGTTGGTAGCCGCCGAAGGATTTGCGCGAAACCATCCATCATCTCATTCCTTTGTTGCGTGAGGGATTCCTCAATCAATAGTTTGAAAGGATCTCCTATCCCGTCATATTTATTTTATCCTACCATGGGAGGTCACTTGGTCATGTGAGAGCTTCTTTCCTCAAGAGAAACAAGCTTGAGACCCAACTCTTTGTACTTCGACCTCGTTGGGGACATGCATTAAGACGACAAGGAGTAGATCGCTCTGATACCACTGATCCAGATTTTATGAGCAGAACGAAATGAATACATATTATTAACAGGTTATTAACAAAAAATAATAGAGATACAGTAAAACTGGTTTTCTATTCAATAACGAAATAAGCCGAAACTGTAAAATGCAGCGGAAACAAGCTTGTTGGAATGGTGGCGGCTTATCTCTGAGAAGAGATGTGATGACAACGTGCATTCACAAGAAGAAAATAACAATGAGGCTTAGAAGGAATTTTTACAATAATAAATAATTCCAAAAACCCTAGACATCCAAAAACCTAACCCTAGGAGATGAAGCGTCAAAAGTCATGTGGGCCCCGTTTGGGTAAGCTAGTACATCAACTTCCTGGGGTCGTAACTTTTGCATACAATCTCCGTTTTAGGCGTGTCATAGACCATTGGAAAGGTATCATCGAGGAGATTAATTTTTTGGGATAAATAATGATTTTTACTATCATTGATGATATCTATCCTGAAAAACCTTCATTTAGGCCCTCAAAATGGCCCCAAAAGTTAAAACTGCTAAAAATAGTAAATTGCCAAAATTGTCAGAAAACTGTTTTGAGCCAGTTGGAAAAGGTGGGTGGCCACTGATATCCATATGGATCAATCCTCCCTCATTAGGAAGCAATGGTATCCATTTCATTGAGGCCCCCCATCAGATGAGGAAATTTATGTTGAATTTGGCCCCGGGTGAGCCACTTGCCTTGGTGTAGGAGATTCCCTGCTTTGACGACTCGATAAAGATGGATCCTTTGTTGTCAAGTGACTTTGATCTGTCTTAAAACAATATGATCATTGGATTCCTATTGAATGCAGTCGGGGTTGAGCTCTGTTGGTGTCAGTTGTTCTTCTACTTCTGAGGTGTCCAATAATGTTGGGAAATAAGGGTGAAGGAGATCAACGTTGAACACTGGGTGCAGGCCAAGGAAAGGAGGAATGTTAAGCTCAAAATAATTATCCCCCATGGAATTGATGATAATGTACAACCCATAATGGAGTGGGACAAGATTTTGATGGGGTCCTATAAGGCGTTCTTTCTGCAAGTGCAACCAAACTTTGTCGCCCACCTGAAACTTATGCGACACCCGATGTTGATCATGGTGTTGTTTGTACTTTTTATTGGACTTTTGTAGAATATACTGAACCTATTGGCGGATGTGCTGGATCCTCTCAATGAACTGGGTGGCTTTGTCAGCTTCAGTTGGAGCAAGATTTGATTCGGTCGAGGTGACCGTAAGGGGAAGTGCAACATCTATGGGACCCAATGGTTGGAATCCCAACCCCACTTGAAAGGGGTTGTGGCCGGTTAAGCTATGCAGGGCTCGGTTGTAGCTATGATGGACATAGGGAAGGCTCTCATCCCATGTGAGAGGGTACTTTGAATTATACATGCGAAGGATATGCACAATCATTTGATTTACAACCTCGGTTTGGCCATCTATTTGGGGGTGGAAGGTCGTGGATTTGGTGATCTTGGTGTCCAACAGTGACCAAAGGCTCAACCAGAATGTGCTGAGAAATCGACTATCTCGATCTGAGACAATTTTTTATGGGATTCCAAAATGTACCCAGACTCATTCAAAGAAGAGCTTGGCAGTGGCCTCTGCTGTGATGCTCTTCTTGCAGGGGACCAGAATCACCATCTTAGAAAAGCGATCAACAACCACAAAAACATAGTCATTTACCTACTTGGTGGATGGGAGGCCTGACATGTAGTCCATTGAGATGGATTCCCATGGACTGTCAGGAGTAGGAAGAGGAGTATACCGGTCCTGTTTCTTAGTGGGTGGTTTGGAAATAGTGCAGGCAGTGCAGGACCTGATATACTTGTTGACCTCCTGTCTAATTTTCGGCTAGTAGAAATTTTTTTGTAGCATTGCCACTGTATTTTTGACACCAAAGTGTCCTGCCACTCGACTGTAGTGGGCTTCCCAGATCATCTTCACTCACTCACTTGATGGAATAGAGATATATCCCAAATGACACAACGACCCATCCTGAAGATGGAAATTATCGACAACTGAATTTGCACCCAACATTTGGTAGGTGGTGGTGAAGTTAGGGTCTGTCTCATAGAGTTGGGGCCATCCAGATGTCTCATGGCCACAAGAGTCTAGAACTATGTTTAGTGCTGTGACTGGTGGTCTACTGAGGCAATCAACGATGTGATTGGTGCTTCTCATTTTATACTTGATGTTGAGGTGGAATTTTTGCAATTATGTGGACCACTTTTGATGGCAGTCATTTTGCAATTTTCCCTGTGTCTGCATGAACTACAGTGGCTTATGATCAATGTGGATGACTATCTCCTTCCCAAGAATGTAATGTCTCCACTGGCAGCATGCTTGCACAATGGAGTACATTTGTTTGTCGTAAGTAGGGTACTTATGGACAGTATCAGACAATGTCTCACTATGATATGCCACGGGGTGGCCGTGATGAGTGAGAACGAGGCCCACGACATAGTTTGAAGCATCTGTCTTGATCTTAAAGGGATGCTACAGGTCTGGTAGTGAAAGTACTAGGGCTGAGCACAAGCATTGTTTCAAATCATCGAACGCTTGTTGTTGGGACTGGCCCCACACAAATTTTTCCTTACCACCACCCTTGTTTATTTGGCTGAGGGCCCATGAAATATGGGAGAAACCCAACACAAACCTGCGGTAGAAATTGGCAAGGCCCAAGAAGCTCCGAAGCTTAGTGAGTGTTGTTGGGGATGGACAGTCACGGATGACTTGAATCTTGGCTAGATCCACATGTATGCCATGCTGATCAATGATATATCCCAGGTAGTGGACCTTGTCCATGCCGAAGGATCATTTTTCCAAGTTGGCGTATAGCTTGTGCTACCGCAGGGTGTGCAGAACCTGCTGAATATGTTGCAAGTGTTCGGCCCAAGTCTTGCTGTAAATTAGAATGTCATCCAGATACACCACTACAAAAGTATTGGTGAATGGTCATAGGATATCGTCCATCATCCTCATGAAAGTGGCTAGATCATTTTTCAAACCAAAGGGCATGCCCAACCATTCAAAAAGGATTTCCTTTGACTTGAAGGTGGTCTTCCATATATCTGTCTGTTCTATCGAGACCTAGTGGTAGCCAGACTTTAGATCAATCTTACTAAAGTATTTGGACCCCATGAGTTGATCAAGGAGGTCATCGATTCGGGGAATCGGGTACCAGTTTCTGACTGTGATTTTATTCAAAGCCCAGTAATCAATACGTAGTTGCTAGGTTCCATCTTTATTTTGTACCAACACGATTGGGCTACCACAAGGTGATGAGTTGGGGAGGATGTGCCCCTTGTGGAGAAATTCTTGGATCTATCGCTTGATCTCCTCATTTTCTAACAAAGAGAGATGATAGACTGTCCCATTGGGAAACGATGCGCTGGGGGTCATATCGATGTGGTGCTTGACCTGACAGTGCAGAGGTACCCCTGTAGGTGAGGAGAATATATCTGAGTATTCTTCCATGACCTTATCTACTTGCTTCTGTTGTGTGGAGAGGTAAACCACAGAGACCCTGGATGTGGTTGTGATATTTCTCTTATTCTAAGAGCGAATCATGAAGAAGACAAAATTCCCTGTGTGAGAGATGACCTTCTTGCATTGCTTAGCAAAGATCAAGGAAATAACACTAGGTGGGACTGCCTCAGGTATCCTGTACAATTTCCCGTTCAAAGTAATAATAACACTACGAGGCCTAGACTCATATACAACATGATGTTTCCATAAATAAGGTTGGCCCAAAAGAACATCACAAACTTTGAGAGGAGAAACATCACGCAATACCTCGTCTTTGAAGGGCTTGATGATGTACGACACTCGACACTATTGGCTAACACAGATATTTCTTCCTTGGTGGAGCCATCCAATGGTGTAGGGTTGTGGGTGTGGCATTGTTGGTGGCCAACCACTTGACGACCTCTATTGAGATGAGGTTATTTTTCCTACCACTATCAACGGTGAAGTGTAGTGGGGTGCCTTTTACCCACATCTGTGAATGGAAGAGGCACTCTCCTTCTTCTATCTCATCTAGTTCCCCAGGCTGGAGCTTGGTGGTAGCAATGGTGGCACTCGGTTCCACATCAATGATCCATCTTCCCCTTTCTAGTTCTAGCTTAGATTCATAATCCGCATTTGATTTAGAGGCTTTCACTTCATCCACTAACGACTGCTTTGAGAAGAAGTTAGCAGTGTTATGCCAAGGGCTCTTATGGAAGTCACACCACTTCCCAGTATATTTCTTTGTCTTTCCGGTGTTCTTCTTTTCTTGTGGCTTGGACTGGTTGTCCTGATACTGTCCATCTTTTCTCTGTCCTTTGTTTGGTGGGTTGGGGCTGTCCCTTCTTGGATTTTTTTGTGAGGGGTTCCCAGGCCCAAATTGCTGCGTCTTTTTTTTGAGCTTCTGCTCGATTTTGACAACATATCGGTAGGTTGTACCCAAGGATGAGATGTCCAGAAATTCCATTTCAATCTGGATGTATCTATGCAGACCACCATGATACTTGAGCACCAAATGTCACTCTGAATCTTTATTACCCAACTTGGTGTGCAAGTTATGGAATATATTTATGAAATATGGGACTACTTGGTCTCTTTCTTGCCGCAGTGTGGTCCATTTGGTATACAAGTCATCATAACTTCTGACAGGGTAGTATTGTTCCTTAATAGAATCCCTGAAGGATTCCCATGTGGCCGTGACTAAAATTAATGAGGTTTCCTCTGTGTCCTTTTGCTCACAAAATTTTTCCCACCAATATTTGATATGGGGAATGGCTTTCAGGGGCACAAAAGTAATCTTTCCTCTATTTGAAAAGTTATGGACAGAAAAATACCCTTCTAGTAGATTCAACCACTTGTCTACAACATCTGCATCTATCTGACCTTCAAATATAGGAATATCGAAGTTTATTTGTACCTTGAAGGGGACGACACCTCCATTCGAAGAAGATGTGTCACATGTTGGTAGCCATTGAAGGATTTGCGTGAAACTATCCATCATCTCGTTCCTATGTTTCATGAGGGCTTCCTCAATCAACAGTTTGAAAGGATCTCCAATCCCGTCATCTTTCTTTTCTCCTGCCATGGGAGGTCGCTTGGGCGTGCAAGAGCTTCTGTCCTCAAGATAAACAAGCTTGATACCCAACTCTTTGTACTCCGACCTCATTGGGGACATGCATTAAGACGACAAGGAGAAGACTGCTCTGATACCACTGATCCAGATTTTATGAGCAGAACAAAATGAATACAAATTATTAACAGGTGCTTAACACAAAATAACAGAGATACAATAAAACTGGTTTTCTATTCAATAACAAAATAAGATGAAATTGTAAAATGTAGCGGAAACAATCTTGCTGGAATGGTGGCGGCTTATCTCTCAGAAGAGATCTGATGGCAGCGCGCATTCGCAAGAAGAAAATTACAATGAGGTTCAGAAGGCCTTTTTACAATAAGCAAGAATGCCAAAAACCCTAGAAATCCAAAAAACTAACCCTAGGAGATGAAGCATCAAAAGTCATGTGGGCTCCGTTTGGGTAAGTTAGTACATCATTTTCCCGGGTTAGTAAATTTTGGGGAGCTCGATCCCGAAAAACCTTCATTTAGGCCCTCAAAATGGCCCCAGAAGTTAAAACTGCTAAAAATAGTAAATTGTCAAAATTGTCAGAAAACTATTTTGAGCCAGTTGGAAAAGGTGGGTGGCCACCAATATCCATCTGGATCATAGATCCACACCAAATATTCTCTCACAAGAATCTTTCACAAGAATCTCTCCATCAACACTCCAAAAGATAATCTCACAAGAAGCTCCCCATCAACACTCCAAAAGATAATATCACAAGAAGCTCTCCATTGATCCACAAAAGGATCTCTTACAAGATACCATTGCTATCTTATTTATACTTTCATCCTCTAGTTCACTTAACCTATTTTCCTTATTTTAGGGTTAACCACTTTCCATAAATAGAAAGTTCTCCAATCTTTATCATTTAAATATTCCTTCTTGTTTTTGTCACTTTTCTTTTTTATTTAAATAATCCACCTTGACTTTGTCACTTTACTTTATCATTTAAATAATTATTTCTTCTTCTCAAGCACCTTGACTTATTTTTACCTTATGGGGCTTCAAGCCATCATATGGGGTTCCTTCAACTTTGTAGGGCCATAACTCTCAAACCGTGAGGAGTTATGTGACATTCCACATACCACCGGAAATGGCATGACAAACACTATCCATCTAGGATAGTTTGACCAACAAAATCACTGATATTCATATCATTATTCCACATACAAGCATGGGTTCTCTCAACCATAACTCAATTGCAAAGCATCTTCCCATGAGGGCTTTCACCATAAGGGGACCACTTTGGAGTTCATCCATTTGTACCATGACAAGAAAATAATGAGTCATCTTTACATCAAACAAACTATGCATAATATATCAAAAAATCCATATTCATCATGTATCAATGACAACTCATTGATCCATCTTCATCTATGCATCATATCAATGATAACTTATTGATCCATCTTCATTGATTGGTTTCCACTTGACATCTATCATTCTCATCAAGGACAATACATATACATNAAGATAATATCACAAGAAGCTCTCCATTGATCCACAAAAGGATCTCTTACAAGATACCATTGCTATCTTATTTATACTTTCATCCTCTAGTTCACTTAACCTATTTTCCTTATTTTAGGGTTAACCACTTTCCATAAATAGAATGTTCTCCAATCTTTATCATTTAAATATTCCTTCTTGTTTTTGTCACTTTTATTTTTTATTTAAATAATCCACCTTGACTTTGTCACTTGAATTTATCATTTAAATAATGATTTCTTCTTCTCAAGCACCTCGACTTATTTTGACCTTATGGGGCTTCAAGCCATCATATGAGGTTCCTTCAACTTTGTAGGGCCATAACTCTCAAACCGTGAGGATTTATGTGACATTCCACATACCACTAGAAATGGCATGACAAACACTATCCATCTAAGATAGTTTGACCAAAAAAATCACTGATCTTTATCTCATTATTCCACATACAAGCATGGGTTCTCTCAACCATAACTCAATTGCAAAGCATCTTCCCATGAGGGCTTTCACCATAAGGGGGCCACTTTGGAGTTCATCAATTTGTACCATGACAAGAAAATAATGAGTCATCTTTACATCAAACAAACTATGCATAATATATCAAAGAATCCATATTCAACATGTATCAATGAAAACTCATTGATCCATCTTCATCTATGCATCATATCAATGATAACTTATTGATCCATCTTCATTGATTGGTTTCCACTTGACATCTATCATTCTCATCAAGGACAATACATATACATTTTTCATCAATCAATCCTATCAATCAATCCATTGACATCAATCAATCACTAAATCACTTGACATCTATCCTTTGACATTAATCAATCAAACCATTGACATCAATGACAACATGATCCAACAACCTCGACTAGACTTTCACTGCAAAGAATATACCAACCCAACATTATCCCACTTTTTGTCTTCTTTTCTTAAAAAAGATATTCCTGAACTTTCATTCATAGACCCAGGGCAGAAATGCCCATTGCCTCTCTGCACCAAGAGAACTTCACAACACTCACAAACTTGGTCAATGAGTCTGTTATGTTTTCCAATGTGTCTACTTTCTCCAGTAGAACCTTGTTACTTTCCACCATGTCTCTTATGAAATGGTATTCTACATCAATGTGCTTAGACTTTGAATGATAAGCAGGGTTATTTGCCAAAATTATTGTGCTCTCACTGTCTCAACTTACCTTCACAACTCTTTTCTCAAACCCGATACGTGAACATAACCTTTGAATCCATACCAATTCTTTGCTTCCATGAGTGGAATCCATGTATTAATATTTTTTCTTCGACAAGGCTATGACCTCCTATCACTTTCTCATCCAACTTATTACTCCACCAAACATCTTGAATACATATCCATTGGTAAACCTCCATCGATCCAAATATCTAGCCCAATCGGCATCGACAAAGCCATGTACATCTAATTTAACACTGTCACCTCCAGGTCTTCCTTGGTAGAATATAGCATAATCCTCTATGCCACAAAAATACATGAATACTCTCTTGACATTTGTTCAGTGCTCCTTTACAGGTGTCGACATGTACCTACTCAACACTCCCACTACATGGGAAATTTATGATCAAGTGCAGACCATCAAATACATTAGACTACCAACAACACTTACATAGGGAACATGTGCCATGTCCTATATCTATTCTTTTGTCTTTGGAAATTGTTCAACAACAAGACTTTCTCCCACTGGAATTGGAACCTTCACTGGTTTGCAATCTTGCATGTTGAATCATTTCAGAACTATTTCCATATGCTTTGTCTAATTCAACCAAAGATTTCTAGCAGCTCAATCTCTCTTAATCTTTATTCCCACCATTGAAATCCTTCATGTTGAACTTGGAGGATAGTTTATTCTTCACTTCTTTTATTGCGTCCATGCTATTTCCAATCAACAACATGTCATCGACATAAAAAGCTACATATATGAAATTCCCACCTTCTTCCTTATAATATATGTAGTGATCATCTTTGCTTCTCACAAATACCAAACTAAGGATGTATGTGTCAAACTTCTGGTACCACATCCTTGACGATTTATTTAGACCATAAAGGGATATTTTGAGTTTTCACACCAAATCTTGTTTTCCATTTACTGCAAATACTTTAGGCTATTTCATGTAGATTTCTTCTTCTAGGTCCCCATGTAGGAACGTTGTCTTCACAAACATCTATTGTATCTCTAGATAAAATACTGCATCTAGATACATTAGTATTCTAATGCAAGTTAGTTTTTCAATAGGGGAAAAAATATCACCGAAGTCGACTCCCTTGAATTGGGAATATCATTTCTCTACCAGTCGATCCTTGAACTTCTAGAATTGTCTTGTGACATTCATATTATTCTTGAACACCCACTTTCTACCAATGGTATTCCTTCCACTAGATAACTTGACTAAATCCCATGTCTCATTATTGTACAAGGATTCCATCTCTTCGACCAGGGTGTCCTTCCAGAGTTTACCATTTTTCGAATTGAATTCCTCACTGATTGACTTGGGATCATCACCGATGGCAGTTAGCATGAATGTGGAATGAAATTCGGGAAGACTATACCTTTCAAATGGTTTTCTTATTAGTTCTTACCTCCTTTCCACTGGAGTAAGTTGTTCCACCTCTTCCTCAGATTCAGTCGACTCATATGAATCATATTCTTCGTTCCTCAGTTCAAACCACACTATATCAAGATTATTCTTAGTCTAAACAACTTCCTCAGGCTCATATTTACCTTTGAATTCTCAGAAGAACACATATCGGTTGTACACTATTCTCATTGATGCAAGATCCCATAGTTTATATCCTTGCATCCCTTCTTTGTATCTGATGAAAATACATTTAACTTCCTTCTTGTCCAACTTGCTCCTCTTTTCCTTGGGAACATGCACAAATGCATCACAACTAAATACTTTGATATGTGCCACTGAAGGATTCTTACCTGACCATACCTCATTTGGATTCGTGTCGACTAGAGCCAACGAAGGAGACATATTCACTAGATATCTTGAAGTCTCGATTGCCTCCGCCCAAAATTCTTGTGCGAGCCCAACACCATTGAGCATGCTTCTTGCCTTATCCATCAATGTTCCATTCATTCTATAGGAAACTCCATTTTGTTGTGGGGTATATGGTGTGATATTTTTGCATGCTATTCCACACTGCTTACATAAATGATCAAATTATTTTCCAAAAAATTCACCACCATTGTCAGTCCTCAACATTTTAATCCTGTTCTATGTCTGGTTTTCCACAAGAGATTTAAACTCCTTAAATATCTCGAAAACCTTTGATTTCTTCCTCAGGAAATATATCCATGTCTTCCTAGAAAAATAATCTATGAAGGAGACATAATACAGGGTTCCACCAAATGAAGGCACTGTAACCGGGCCAAACACATCACTATGCACCCGTTCTAGAATCCCATTATCCCTTGTCACTCCAGATGGGAACCTCACCCAAACTTGTTTCCCATATATGTAATGTTCACAAAATTTGAATTTTAAACCACATTCAGGAAAACCTTCAACCATACATTTTCTTTGCATAGATTGAAGTCATTTTTCTCTAATGTGTCCCATCCTCTCATTCCATAACCCGGTTGGGTTGAGTTCATCATGTCTTGTCGAGTCAGTTTGAACCGAATTGGCTCGATTTGAGTTAAGATGAGTCAAAATCAAGTTGAGTCAATTCACACTCGAGTCGATCTTAGGAGCAATGATTCTTTTGCATCCAGTTGAGTCGACATTCCCTAGCATCTTGTACAGGGTACCAATCCAAAATCCTTTCATTAAGACCATCACACATCTAACCATCTTACATGATTCCTTCTAAAACAGAGTGTGCACACCTCCATCACTCATCTTACTAACATATATTATGTTTCTTGCCAAAATCGAAATGTGTAGCACACATGGAAGGGTTCTTTTACTCCCATCCTGCAGTGTCATTCAGACTCTTCCCCGTTCGACAATTCTAGTTATCAAGTCATCCCCCAAGAACACATCACCCCCATCATATTGTTCATATTCACATAACCATTCTTTGTGTAGTGTCATATGATAGGATTATCCTGAGTCGATCAATCAAATATATTGATCTGACTGTGTACTGGTCAATGCCAGATACACATCACCTCCCTTTTTTGAGGTCATCTTTCTCTCAGTCGACTGCTTATCATTGGATCCAACACTACGTTATTTTAACTTTGACTGATAGTCCTTTTTATAATTACTATATTTACCGCATTTCCAACATCTTCACATCAATTGAGTCAGGGATTTAGATCTACCCTTCGAATTGAACTTTATACCAAATAATCTTCCTTTATCTCTATCTATCGGTTGACCTCTCACTACCAGATCATCTTTGGTCGATCATTCCATGTTCTTTCTTCTCATTTCTTCTTAAAACAGAGAAGCAACCACATCCTCTAGCGCTAGTGTGGTTGTATTGCTCCCAATATCCATGACTAAGCTATCCCAAGAGTCTGGAAAAGAACATAATAGGTCGATACACTTCTCCTCATACCTGATCTTTATATCCACATATGATAACTAGCTTAACACAGTATTAAATGCATTTAAATGCTCATTAACTGAACTTCCATCACTCATCCTTAGAAGATATGGTGCCTTTCTAAGAAACATCTTATTTACCAGAGATTTTGATTGGTATAAGCTTCCCATATTGTCCCACAATTTCTTTGTTGAATATTCACCTGATACATTCAACAACACCGAATCTGCAAGACAAAGTCATATTGTACTTCTTGCTTTTATTTTGAGTTTCTCCCATTCTTCTGTCGACATGTCTACTAGTTGGGTACCTAGACATACTATTGTCCATTGTTCTTATTCCATAATAATATATTCCATTTTAAGCTTCCAAAGCTCAAAATTATGACCATTTAATCTTTCTATATCTATTATGGAACCACTCGCCATTCTTTCCCACAATATTTAAAACAATTTATGACTTATGACTCTTATTGTACCTAGGGTTTAGTTCTCATATTCAAGATTGGAAAATCAAGATCTGATATACTCGCTAAAGAATTACACTGCTCTAATAACTCACTTATTAGGTTAGACCTTGGCTCTGATACCACATGTCAGGAAATTCAGGACACTTCCACACTAATCCTAGTAGAAGAGAAGAATAATTTAATTAAGAACGCAAATGAAACAAGAAATCACACAGTACACCGAGATTTTACCCTGGAAACCCTTAACCAGGAAAACCAAAATTCCTTTGAGTGTTCTTCTCTCTTTCTGTCATATTCATTCAGATTAAAAGGTTACATGTCTAACCTTGGTCCACTCCTAAGACACAATCAACATCATACCCTCTTGCACAGGAAAGAACAACCCTATAGCCAATTTGGCTTACATATGCATAACCAACAACCTATGATTTACCATGCATTAGCATTACAACATCAACATTCTCACATTATCCTTTACGGCCTTACAAAAAGACTCTTTATAGGATTTACAATAGGAAAAACCCTAAACATTTCCACCCAAAATCTCCAATCTTGATGGAAAAAGATTCCTAGTTAGTAGGTCTAATTTATTTTTCTATGTTGATGGAAAAAAATAATTTGAAACCTAATTGAATTATACTAATAACCTACATCCATAGGTTATCATTAGGTATTAAATCATCTAGTTCCTTTTCTTCTTATTTTCACCCTCCTTTGTCTCACCTTAGTGTTTTTCAATTTGACCCTAAAACGAAGTGCCAACTCCACTCTCTTATTCCCCCCTTTTAGTAGTGTGTGTGGTGGGGTGTGTGTGTTTAGGTGGTATTCCATCCCTTCCCTCATGTTATGTGTGGTAGCATGAATCCATTCATTTTCTATAGATCACACTGATGGAAAATAAGTAAATCTAGTCACCAAGTACTATCATAGAGTGATCATCCTAATTCCAAAGGATTTTGAGATGTTTGAAATATGCACGTTGGAAGATGCTTCTCACAAAGAAATCTTAGCACAGTTTAAAATAGTTGAGGAAGCTAAACATTGTTG
>ML787599.1:85152-101125 GCA_009831015.1 Picea engelmannii | reverse complement strand
GATATTGGTGGCCACCCACCTTTTCCAACTGGCTCAAAATAGTTTTCTGACAATTTTGACAATTTACTATTTTTAGCAGTTTTAACTTCTGGGGCCATTTTGAGGGCCTAAATGAAGGTTTTTCGGGA
Organism: Picea engelmannii; assembly: GCA_009831015.1. NCBI lineage: Eukaryota > Viridiplantae > Streptophyta > Pinopsida > Pinales > Pinaceae > Picea > Picea engelmannii. The sequence continues at coordinate 100,997 of ML787599.1, read as the reverse complement.
TCGAGCTCCCCAAAAGTTACTAACCCGGGGAAATGATGTACTAACTTACCCAAACGGAGCCCACATGAATTTTGATGCTTCATCTCCTAGGGTTAGGTTTTTGGATGTCTAGGGTTTTTGGCATTCTTGCTTATTGTAAAAAGGCCTTCTGAACCTCATTGTAATTTTCTTCTTGCAAATGCGCGCTGCTGTTAGATCTCTTCTGAGAGATAAGCCACCACCATTCCAGCAAGCTTGTTTCCACTGCATTTTACAGTTTCATCTTATTTTTTTATTGAATAGAAAACCAGTTTTACTGTATCTCTGTTATTTTGTGTTAAGCACATGTTAATAATCTGTATTCATTTTGTTTTGCTCATAAAATATGTATCAGTGGTACCAGAGTGGTATACTCCTTGTCGTCTTAATGCATGTCCCCAATAAGGTTAGAGTACAAAGAATTGGGTATCAAGCTTGTTTCTCTTGAGGACAGAAGCTCTCGCACGCCCAAGCGACCTCCCATGGCAGGAGAAAAGAAAGATGATGGGATAGGATATCCTTTCAAAATGTTGATTGAGGAATCCCTCACGCAACAGAGGAACGAGATGATGGATATTTTCATGCAAATCCTTCGGTGGCTACCAACATGCAACACATCTTCTTCGAATGGAGGCGCCGCCCCCTTCAAGGTACAATTAAACTTTGATATTCCTATATTTGAAGGTCAGATAGATGCAAATGTTGTAGACAAGTGGTTGAATCTACTAGAAGGGTATTTTTCTGTCCATAACTTTTCGAATAGAGGAAAGATTACTTTTGTGCTCCTGAAAGCCATTCCCCATATCAAATATTGGTGGGAAACTTTTTGTGAGAAAAAGGACACAGAGGAAACCTCATTAATTTTAGTCACGACCACCTGGGAATCCTTCAGGGATTCTATTAAGGAACAATACTGCCCTTTCAGAAGTTATGATGACCTATATATAAAATAGACCACATTGCGGCAAGAAAGAGACCAAGTAGTGTCAGATTTCATAAATATCTTCTATAACTTGCGCACCAAGTTGGGTATCAAAGATTCAGAGTGACATCTGGTGCTCAAGTATCGCGGTGCTCTGCATAGATACATCTAGACTGAAATGGAATTTCTAGACATATCATCCTTGGGCGCGGCCTACCAATATGTTGTCAAAATCGAGCAGAAGCTCAAAAAAATGATGCGGCAATTTGGGCCTGGGAACCCCTGACAACAAAATCCAGGAAGGGGTGACCCCAACCAACCAAACAAAGGATAGAGAAAATATGGAAAATATCAGTACAACCAGTCCAAGCCACAAGAAAAGAAGGACATCGGAAAGACAAAGAAATATACTGGGAAGTGGTGTGACTTCCATAAGAGCCCTTGGCATAACACTGTTGACTTCTGCTCAAAGCAATCGCTAGTGGATGAAGTGAAATCCTCTAAATCAAATGTGGATTCTGACTCTGAGACAGAACTAGAAAGGGGAAGATGGATCATTGACATGGAATCGAGTGCCACCATTGCTACCACCAAGCTCCAGCCTGGGGAACTAGATGAGCCAGAAGAAGGAGAGTGCCTCTTCCATTCATAGATGTGGGTAAAAGGCACCCCACTACACTTCATCATTGATAGTGGTAGGCAAAAGAACCTCATCTCAATAGAGGTCGTCAAGCGGCTGGCCTTGCCAACAATGCCACACCCAAAACCCTACACCATTGGATGGCTCCGCCAAGGAAGTGATATCTGTGTCAGCCAACAGTGTCGACTGTCTTACAGCAGCAAGCCCTTCAAAGACGAGGTATTGTGTGATGTTTCTCCTCTCGAAGTTTGTGATGTTCTTTTGGGCCAACCTTATTTATGGAAACATCATGTTGTATATGAGTCTAGGCCTCGTAGTGTTATTATTACTCTGAATAGGAAATTGTACAGGATACCCGAGGCAGTCCCACCTAGTGTTATTTCCTTAATCTCTGCTAAGAAATGCAGGAAGGTCATCTCTCAGACGGGGAATTTTTTCTTCTTCATGATTCGCTCTTAGAATAAGTGAAAGATCACAACCACATCTAGGGTCTCTGCAGTTTACCTCTCCACACAACAAAAGCAAGTAGATACGGTCATGGAAGAATACTCAGATATATTCTCCTCACCTACAGGGGTACCCCTGCACTGTCAGGTCAAGCACCACATCAATATGACCCCCAGCGCACCGTTTCCCAAGGGGACAATCTATCATCTCTCTTTTTTAGACAATGAGGAGATCAAGCGATAGATCCAATAATTTCTCCACAAGGGGCACATCCTCCCCAGCTCATCACCTTATGGGAGCCCAATCGTGTTGGTACAAAAGAAATATGGAACCTAGCAATTATGTATTGATTACCAGGCTCTGAATAAAATCACAGTCAGAAACAGGTACCTGATTCCCTGAATCGATGACCTCCTTGATCAACTCATGGGGTCCAAATACTTTAGTAAGATTGATCTGAAGTCTGGCTACCACTAGGTCCCGATAGAACAGACAGATGTATGGAAAACCGCCTTCAAGTCAAAGGAAGGCCTTTTTGAATGGTTGGGCATGCCCTTTGGTTTGAAAAATGCTCCAGCCACTTTCATGAGGATGATGGACGATATCCTGTGACCATTCACCAACACTTTTGTAGTGGTGTATCTGGATGACATTCTAATTTACAGCAAGACTTGGGCCGAACACTTGCAGCATATTCAACAGGTTCTACATACCCTGCGGTAGCACAAGATATACGCCAACTTGGAAAAATGCTCCTTCGGCATGGACAAGGTCCATTACCTGGGATATATCATTGATCAACATGGCGTACATGTGGATCCAGCCAAGATCCAAGTCATCCGTGACTGGCCAGCCCCAACAACACTCACTAAGCTTTGAAGCTTCTTGGGCCTTGCCAATTTCTACCGTAGGTTCATTTTGGGTTTCTCCCATATTGCATGGGCCCTCAGCCAAATAAACAAGGGTGGTGGTAAGGAAAAATTTGTGTGGTGCCAGTCCCAACAACAAGCGTTCGATGATTTGAAACAATGCTTGTGCTCAGCCCTAATACTTTCACTACTAGACCTATAGCATCCCTTTGAGATCAAGATAGATGCTTCAGACTATGTTGTGGGCCTCGTTCTCACTCATCATGGCCACCTCATGGCATATCATAGTGATACATTGTCTGATACTATCCATAAGTACCCTACTTACGACAAAGAAATGTACTCCATTGTGCAAGCATGCTGCTAGTGGAGACATTACATTCTTGGGAAGGAGACAGTCATCCACATTGATCATAAGCCACTGTAGTTCATGCAGACATAGGGAAAATTGCAAAATGACCACCATCAAAAGTGGTCCACATAATTGCAAAAATTCCACCTCAACATCAAGTATAAAACGAGAAGCACCAATCACATCGTTGATTGCCTCAGTAGATCGCCAGTCACAACACTCAACATAGTGCTAGACTCTTATGGCCATGAGACATCTGGATGGCCCCAACTCTATGAGACAGACCCTAACTTCACCACCGCCTACCAAATGTTGGGTGCAAACACATTTGTCGATAATTTCCATCTTTAGGATGGGTCGTTGTGTCATTTGGGATATATCTTTGTTCCATCAAGTGAGTGAGTGAAGATGATCTGGGAAGCCCATTACAATCGGGTGGCAGGACACTTTGGCATCGAAAAGATAGTGGTGATGCTACAGAAACATTTCTACTAGCCAAAACTTCTACAGGAGGTCAACAAGTATATCAGGTCCTGCACTGCCTGCACTATTTCCAAACCACCCACTAAGAAACAGGGCATGTATACCCCTCTTCCTACTCCTGACAAGCCATGGGAATCCATCTCAATGGACTACATGTCAGGCCTCCCATCCACCAAGCAGGGAAATGACTGTGTTTTTTTTGTTGTTGATCACTTTTCTAAGATGGTGATTCTGGTCCCCTGCAAGAAGAGCATCACAACAGAGGCCACTGCCAAGCTCTTCTTTGAACGAGTCTAGGTACATTTTGGAATCCCATAAAAAATTGTCTCAGATCGAGATATTTGATTTATCAGCACATTCTAGTTGAGCCTTTGGTCACTGTTGGACACCAAGCTCACCAAATCCACGGCCTTCCACCCCCAAACAGATGGCCAAACCGAGGTTGTAAATCAAATTATTGTGCATATCCTTCACATGTATAATTCAAAGCACCCTCACACATGGGAGGAGAGACTTCCCTATGTCCAACATAGCTACAACCGATCCCTGCAAAGCTCAATTGGCTACAGCCCCTTTCAAGTGGGGTTGGGATTCCAACCATTGGGTCCCATAGATGTTGCACTTCCCCTTGCGATCACCTCAACCGAATCATCTCCTACTCCAACTGAAGCTGAAAAGGACACTCAGTTCATTGAGCGGATCCATCACATCCACCAATAGGTTCAGGGTATCCTATAGAAGTCCAATGACAAGTACAAACAACACCATGATCAACATCAGGTGCCGCATAAGTTTCAGGTGGGCGAAAAAGTTTGGTTTCACTTGCAGAAAGAACGCTATACAAGACCCCATCAGAATCTTCACCCACTCTGTTATGGGTTGTGCACTATCATCAATGCCATGGGGGATAATTATTTTGAGCTCAACATTCCTCCTTTCCTTGGCCTGCACCCAGTGTTCAACGTGGATCTCCTTCACCCTTATTTCCCACCATTATTGGACACCTCAGAAGTAGCAGAACAACTGACACCAAAAGAGCTCAACCCTGACTCCATTCAACAGGAATCCAATGATCATATTGTTTGAAGACAAATCAAAGTCACTTGACAACAAAGGATCCATCTTTATCGATTTGTCAAAGTAAGGCATCTCCTACACCAAGGCAAGTGGCTCACCCGGGGCCAAATTCAACATAAATTTCCTCATTTGATGGGGGGCCTTAATGAAATGGATACCATTTCTTCCTAATGAGGGATGATTGATCCATATGGATATCAGTGGCCACCCACCTTTTCCAACTGGCTCAAAATGGTTTTCTGACAATTTTGGCAATTTACTATTTTTAGCAGTTTTAACTTTTGGGGCCATTTTGAGGGCCTAAATGAAGGTTTTTCAGGATAGAGATCCTCAATGATAGTCAAAGGAATTATTGATCCCAAAAAATGAATCTCCTCGATGATACCTTTCCAACAGGCTATCACACGCCTAAAATGGAGATTGTATGCAAAAGTTACAACACCAGGAAGTTGATGTACTAGCTTACCCAAACGGGGCCCACATGACTTTTGACACTTCATCTCCTAGGGTTAGGTTTTTGGATGTCTAGGGTTTTTGGAATTCTTGCTTATTGTAAAAATTCCTTCTAAGCCTCATTTTTATTTTCTTCTTGTGAATGCGCGTTGTCGTCACATCTCTTCTCAGAGATAAGCCACCACCATTCCAACAAGCTTGTTTCCGCTGCATTTCATAGTTTCAGTTTATTTCGTTATTGAATAGAAAACCAATTTTACTATATCTCTATTATTTTGTGTTAAGAACCTGTTAATAATCTGTATTCATTTCGTTCTGCTCATAAAATCTGGATCAGTGGTATCAGAGCGGTCTACTCCTTGTCGTCTTAATGCATGTCCCCAACGAGGTCAGAGTACAAAGAGTTGGGTCTCAAGCTTGTTTCTCTTGATGAAAGAAGCTCTCACATGCCCAAGTGACCTCCCATGGTAGGAGAAAAGAAATATGATGGGATAGGATATCCTTTCAAACTATTGATTGAGGAAGCCCTCACGCAATAGAGGAACGAGATGATGGATAGTTTCACGCAAATCCTTCGGTGGCTACCAACATGCGACACATCTTCTTTGAATGGAGGCATCGCCCCCTTCAAGGTACAAATAAAATTCGATATTCTTATATTTGAAGGTTATATAGACGCGGATGTTGTAGACAAGTGGTTGAATCTACTAGAAGGGTATTTTTCTGTCTATAACTTTTTGAATTGAGAAAAGATTACTTTTGCGCTCCTCAAAGCCATTCCCCATGTCAAAGATTGGTGGGAAACTTTCTGTGAGAAAAAGGAAACAAAGGAAACCTCATTATTTTCAGTCATGGCCACCTGGGAATCCTTCGGGGATGTTATTAAGGAACAATACTACCTTGTCGGAAGTTATGATGACCTGTATACCAAATGGACCACACTGCAGCAAGAAAGAGACCAAGCAGTGCCAGATTTCACAAATATCTTCTATACCTTGCACACCAAGTTGGGTATCAAAGATTCAGAGCGACATTTGGTGCTCTGCATAGATACATCCAGACTGAAATGGAATTTCTGGACATCTCATCCTTGGGCGCGGCCTACCGATATGTTGTCAAAATCGAGCATAATATCAAACAAAAGACGTGGCAATTTGGGATTGGGAAACCCTCACAACAAAATCCAGGAAAGGGCAGCCCCAACCCACCGGACAAAGGACATAGAAAATATGGACAATATCAGGAAAACCAGTCCAAGATACAAGCAAAGAAGGACACTGGAAAGACAAAGAAATATATCGGGAAGTGGTACGACTTCCATAAGATCCCTTGGCATAACATTGTTGATTGCCTCTCAAATAAGTCACTAGTGGCTGAAGTGAAAGACTCTGAATCAGATGAAGATTCTGACTCTGAGCCAGAACTAGAAAGGGGAAGATGGATCATTGATGTGGAACCCAGTTCCACCTTTTCTACCACTAAGCTCCAGCTTGGGGAACCAGACAAGCCAGAAGAAGGAGAGCGCCTCTTCCATTCATAGATGTGGGTAAAAGGCACCTCGCTACACTTCATCATTTATAGAAGTAGCCAGAAGAACCTCATCTCAGCAGAGGTCATCAAGTGGCTGGCCCTACCAACAATGTCACACCCACAACCCTACACCATTGGATGGCTCATCCAAGGAAGCGATCTCTATGTCAGCCAACAGTGTCGACTGTTGTAGGACATCAAGCCCTTCAAAGACGAGGTATTGTGTGATGTTGCTCCTCTCGAAGTTTTTGATGTTCTTTTGGGCCAACCTTATTTATGAAAACGTCATGTTGTATATGAGTCTAGGCCTCATAGTGTTATTATTACTTTGAACAAAAATTGTACAAGACACTCGAGGCAGTCCCACCTAGTGTTATTTCCTTGATCTCTGCTAAGCAATGCAGGAAGGTCATCTCTCAGACGAGGAATTTTGTCCTCTTCGTGATTCACTCTCAGAATAAGCGAAATATCACAACCACATCCAGGTTCTCTACGGCCGACCTCTCCACACAGTAGAGGCAAGTAGATAAGGTCATGGAAGAATACTCGGATATCTTCTCCTCACCTACAAGGGTACCTCTGCACTGCCAGGTCAAGCACCCCATCGATCTGACCTCCTGTGCATCGCTTCCCAATGGGCCAGTCTATCGTCGCTCTTTGTTAGAGAATGAGGAGATTAAGTGACAGATCCAAGAACTTCTCCACAAGGGGCACATCCACCCCAGCCCATCACCTTGCATCAACCCAATCATGTTGGTATAGAATAAATATGGAACTTGGCAACTCTATATTGATTACAGGGATCTGAATAAAATCATAGTCAGAAACAGGTACCCAATTCCCTGAATCGATGACCTCCTTGATCAACTCATGGGGGAAAAATACTTCAGTAAGATTGATCTGAAGTCTGGCTACCACCAGGTCCTGATAGAACAAACAGATGTATGGAAGACCGCCTTCAAGTCAAAGGAAGGCCTTTTTGAATGGTTGGTCATGCCTTTTGGTTTGACAAATGCTCCAACCACTTTCATGAGGATGATGGACGATATCCTGTAACCATTCATCAATACTTTTGTAGTGGTGTATCTGGATGACATTCTAATTTACAGCAAGACTTGGGCCGAACACTTGCAGCATATTTAGCAGGTTTTACACACCCTGCGGTAGCACAATCTATATGCCAACTTGGAAAAATGATCCTTCGGCATGGACAGGTTCCATTACCTAGGCTACATCATTGATCAACATGGCGTACATGTGGATCCAGCCAGGATCCAAGTCATCTGTGACTGGCCAGCCCCAACAACACTCACTGAGATTTGGAGCTTCTTGGCCCTTGCCAATTTCTACCACAAGTTCATGTTGGGTTTCTCCCATATTTCATGGGCCCTCAGCCAAATAAATAGGGGTGGTGGTAAGGTGAAATTTGCGTGGGGTCGGTCCCAACAAGAAGCGTTCAATGATTTGAAACAACACTTGTTCTCAGCCCCAGTACTTTCACTACCAGACCTGTAGCATCACTTTGACATCGAGACAGATGCTTCAAACTATGTTGTGAGCGTCGTTCTCACTCAGCACAGCCACCCCGTGGCCTATCATAGTGAAACATTGTCTGATACCATCTGTAAGTACCTTACTTATGACAAAGAAATTTACTCCATTGTGAAAGCATCCTGACAATGGAGACATTACATTCTTGGGAAGGATACAATCATCCAAACTAATCATAAGCCACTGCAATTCATTCAGACACAACGAAAATTGCAGAATGACCGCCATCAAAAGTGGTCCACATACTTGCAGCAATTCCACCTGAACAACAAGTATAAAATGGGAAGCACCAATCGTGTCACTAATTGCCTCATCAGACCACCAGTCTCGGCACTCACCATGGTGCTAGACTCTTGCAGCCATGAGACATCTAGATGGCCCCAACTCTATGAAATAGACCCTGACTTCGCCACCACCTACCAAATGTTGGGTGCAAACGCAATTGTCGATAATTTCCATCTTCAGGATGGGTTGTTGTGTTGTTTGGGCCATATCTGTGTTCCATCAAGTGAGCGAGTGATGCTGATCTAGGAAGCCCACTACATTCAGGTGGTAGGAAACTTTTGCATCGAAAAGACAGTGGCGATGCTACATAAACATTTCTACTAGCCGAAACTTTGACAGGAGGTCAGCAAGTATATCAGGTCCTGCATTGCCTGCGCTATTGCCAAATCAACCACTAAGAAATAGGGCATGTACACCCCCCTTCCTACTCCTGACAGGACATGGGATTCTATCTCAATGGACTACATGTCAGGCCTCCCATCCACCAAGCGGGGAAATGACTATGTTTTTGTGGTTGTTGATCACTTTTCTAAGATGGTGATTCTGGTCGCCTGCAAGAAGAGCATCACAGCAGAGGCCACTACCAAGCTCTTCTTTGAATGAGTCTAGGTACATTTTGGAATCCCACAAACCATTGTCTCATATTGGGATAGTCTATTTCTAAGCACATTCTGGTCGAGCCTCTAGTCACTGTTGGACACCAAGCTCACCAAATCCACGACCTTCCACCCCCAAACAAATGGCCAAACCAAGGTTGTAAATCAAATGATTTTGCATATCCTTCGCATGTATAATTCAAAGTACCCTCTCACATGGGATGAGAGCCTTCCCTATGTCCATCATAGCTACAACCGAGCCCTGCATAGCTCAACTGACCACAGCCCCTTTCAAGTGGGGTTGGGATTCCAACCATTGGGTCCCATAGATGTTGCACTTCCCCTTACGGTCACCTCGACCGACTCATCTCTTGCTCCAATTGAAGCTGACAAATCCACCCAGTTCATTGAGAGGATCCATCACATCCACCAATAGGTTTAGGATATTCTACAAAAGTCCAATAAAAAGTACAAACAACACCATGATCAACATCGGGTGTCGCATAAGTTTCAGGTGGGCGACAAAGATTGGTTGCACTTGTAGAAAGAACACCTTACAGGACACGATAGGAAGCTTCACCCACTCCATTATGGTTTGTACACAATCACCAAGGCCATGGGGGATAATTCTTTTGAGCTCAACATTCCTCCTTTCCTTGGCCTTCACCCAGTGTTCAATGTGGATCTCCTTCGCCCTTATTTCCCACCATTATTGGACACCTCAGAAGTAGTAGAATAGATGACACCAACAGAGCTCAACCCCAACTGCATATAATAGTCATCCAATGATTGTATTGTGGAGAGACAGATCAAGGGCACTTGAAAATAAAGGATCCATCTTTATCGAGTCGTCAAAGCAGGGCAGCTCCTGCAGCAAGGCAAGTGACTCACCCGGGGCCAAATTCAGCAGAAATTTCCTCATCTAATGGGGGACCTCAAAAAAATGGAGACCATTGCTTCATAGGGAAGGAGGATTGATCCAAATGGATATCGATGGCCACCCACCTTTTCCAACTGGCTCAAAACAGTTTTCTGACAATTTTGGCAATTTACTATTTTTAGCAGTTTTAACTTCCAGGGCCATTTTGAGGGCCTAAATGAAGGTTTTTCAGGATAGAGATCCTCAAAGATATTTAAAGGCGTTCCTAATCCCCCAAAATGAATCTCCTCGATGATACCTTTCCAATGGGCTATCACACGCCCAAGACGGAGATTGTATGCAAAAGTTACGACCCTGGGAAGTTGATGTACTTACTTACCCAAATGGGGCCCACATGACTTTTGATGCTTCATCTCCTAGGGTTAGGTTTTTGGATGTCTAGGGTTTTTGGCATTCTTTCTTATTGTAAAAATTCCTTCCGAGCCTCATTGTAATTTGCTTCTTGCAAATGCGCATTGTCGTCACATCTCTTCTCAGAGATAAGCCGCCACCATTCCAGCAAGCTTGTTTTCGCTGCATTTTACAGTTTCAGCTTATTTCGTTATTGAATAGAAAATCGGTTTTATTGTATCTATGTTATTTTGTGTTAAGCACCTATTAATAATCTGTATTCATTTCATTCTTCTCATAAAATCCAGATCATTGGTATCAGAGCGGTCTTCTCCTTGTTGTCTTAATGCATGTCCCCAACAAGGTTGGAGTACAAAGAGTTGGGTCTGGAGCTTGTTTCTCTTGAGGAAAAAATCTCTCGCATGCCCAAGCGACCTCCCATGGTAGGAGAAAAGAAAGATGATGAGACAGGAGATCCCTTCAAACTATTTATTGAGGAATCCCTCACGCAACAGAGGAACGAGATGATGGATAGTTTCACGCAAATCCTTCGGTGGCTACCAACAGGTGACGCATATTCTTTGAATGGAGGTGTCGCCTCCTTCAAGGTACAAATAAACTTCGATATTCCTATATTTGAAGGTCAGATAGATTCAGATGTTGTAGACAAGTGGTTGGATCTACTAGAAGGGTATTTTTTTGTCCATAACTTTTTGAATAGAGAAAAGATTACTTTTTCACTCCTCAAAGTCGTTCCCCATGTCAAAGATTGGTGGGAAACTTTCTGTGAGCAAAAGAAAACAAAGGAAACCTTGTTATTTTCAGTCACAACCACCTGGGAATCCTTCAGGGATGTTATTAAGGAACAATACTACCCTGTTGGAAGTTATGATGACCTGTATACCAAATGGACCACACTGCAGCAAGAAAGAAACCAATTGGTGCCAGATTTAAAAAATATCTTCCATACCTTGCGCACTAAGTTGGGTATCAAAGATTCAAAGCGACATCTGGTGCTCAAGTATCGCAGTGCTCTACATAGATACATCCAGACCGAAATGGAATTTCTAGACATCTCATCCTTGGGCGTGGCCTACTGATATGCTGTCAAAATCAAGCAGAAGCTCAAACAAAAGACATGGCAATTTGGGCCTGGGAACCCCTCACAACAAAATCCAGGAAAGGGCGGCACCAACCCACCGAACAAAGGATAGATTAAAGATGGACAGTGTTATCACCATAAAAATTTTCAGATCAGAATCCAAATTTTGGAAATTTAGTGAAATGTTATATTACTTTGGAAGCATGATAGTTTGGGGGACCAGGCTATATCTAGCGGCATATAGAAAAATATAGTGGAGGCACAAAAGGTATAACTCGGCGGACCGTCGATCTTGAAGAAGCTTGGATCAACGGCTAAGGAACTTATCAGGGAATGAAGCAGCACGGAAGATAATTATTTGAATATGGGCTGGGGAAACCATTATGGTTTCATTTGTGGATGCGTGGCACCCTCATAGGCACATCAGGGCAAAAATCGGTCTACCTAAAACCATGTTTTACAACCCCTGATATCAAAAGTTGATGAAGCTCGACAGACCATGGATCACCTACTTATTTGCATTAATTTGTTCCCAATGCATCTAGTCCTTGTGTTATTTTTCCACTCAGATTTTCAAACTGTTTAACCAGCTCCCTCAAGATCCCATCACCTAAATCCTTCACCCAATGCGATCATCGAAAACAGTCATGTACTCCACGAGTCAAAAGTTGGCAAATATCCCAAGCTTATACCTAGTCTTAATTCTTATCTAAATCCCTTAGTTCCATCACTTCATTCATTTTTACCCTTATTTTCATATTCCCGTTGAAAATAAAAAAAAATATGCCTTTTATTAAGCACCCTTATCCTATCCACAAAGTCATGTGTTAAGCCTCATATGCCCAAAGTCCTTCGAAAATAGAAAAAAGGGGGTTTTTTAGTATTAATATAAATATTTTTATATTTATATTAATATTTAATCCAATATTTAATTTACAAAATCACTTCAAATCATGGGCACGAATCTCAATTTATAATGTGGAAAAGTCAAATGATGGATGGAGTTTGCACATGCATATCAGGGATTTAAGTAGCGAGGAGGTTAATGTTGTGAAGGTGGACTGCGAAATACTACTGTGGATTCTTTCGTGGACACGTGTTTTTATGTGAAGCACATCAGAGGAAAAGAAGTTTGGATTAAAACCACTCCAGCCAAAGCCCAATGTAATAAATGCAAACATTTATCATATGTTTTATGTGCGGCATTTTTCCAGGAGTACATTTCAATAATGATTATGGGATTTCCAATAAAATAAATTCTTCCTCACGATGAAATTGTTTTACAGAGGTAAAATTCACGTTTTACAAATTAAAGACATTAATGCTTATTTCCATGCAAAGGATTTAAATGGGAAGATGCACGTGAACAAAGACTTGGATAATTCTTTATCCAAAAATTTACAGGAGTAAAAGAAGAAGATAGAAGGTTTTTACACAGTGAAACGGTAAATTGGAAAAACATTACATAGTAAATTTTTTTTACAGGGAAATGTTAACAGTAAATGTTTTTTACAATGAAATGGTGAATTGGGCAAATAAGACTTGGTTTTAAAAACCAAGGGCATGAATTAAATTATGGAAATTTCATTATACAGGATAGAAAAATATTTGGGAATTATTTTTATTTCAAATATATTATTCCCAAATATTTAATGAGAATATTGATAAATGCAATTATATTTGAAAGAGTATGAGTTACATTTCAAAGAGAACGTGGCAGATGAAGGAGTTGGAGTATCAAAGGAATCTGCAAGGATCATGAAACGTTTTTTTGAAAATTGTCATTTGTAATCATTGTAGAAGCTGAAACGTTTCATTTCAGTTATTGTAACCGGTTGCACACTGAAGGAACTCGAATTGTATAAGTATTAGAGGTTCTGAGTGTATTAAGGGTGGGCAGAAGTGCAAGGTAACAATTCTGGTGGTTCTAGACTCTATCGTAATTTTTCTGGGACTGAATTGAATACAAATGCAGAAGATTTTGAAGTCTCTATGAAAAGATTCTAGCGGGTGGTGATATGAGCTTTGTTTCCTTTCATCGTATGTATTTCCTGTAGCCTGTCATTTCATTTAAATTTTCTTTTGTTTAAATTGGAGAGTTTAAAGGCCCAGAATTTGTCCTGCGACGCTCTTGGTCTAAGCAATTTAAACTATGTGATTGTCTTCTTAACTTATTCAGAATTCATTTCAGCAATGCTTTGATGCAGTTATTTGTCTTCTTTATCTTCCTACACACCTTTTTATTTCAAAAATAACTCAGACTCGTCGCCTTATTTATCCTTTGTCCTCTAGAGAGTTCTATCAGTCTATGCATCATCTTTGTTCACTTTCAAAATTTTGACTCCCTAGCCCATAGTGTTCCCCTCTTCTTCGCCAACGACTCTATTAAAATTCTCCCAAAAAAATCAAATCTAGCCGTCGGTTTCCAAAGATATATCAAGTGACACGAGAGAGCCCTCTCTGAGTTGGGCAGGCTAGTGCCTCAGCTCTAAAGTTGGTTGAAACAGTTACCTCTGTTGTTTTTCTATTCAGCTGGACAGAATTTACAGAGTGCTAACAGACAGTATCAGGACAACCAGTCCAAGCCACAAGCAAAGAAGGACACCAGAAAAATAAATAAAGATACTGGGAAGTGGTGCGACTTCCATAAGAGCCATTGGCATAACACTGCTGACTATCGCTCAAAGTAGTCGCTAGTGGCCAAAGTGAAATCCTCTGAATCAGATGTGGATACTGACTCTGATCCAGAACCAGAAAGGGGAAGACAGATCATTGACGTGGAACACAGTTCCACCGTTGCTACCACCAAGCTCCAACCTGGGGAACTAGACGAGCCAGAAGAAGGAGAGTGTATCTTCCATTCACAGATGTGGGTAAAAGGAACCCCGTTGCACTTCATCATTGATAGCAGTAGCCAGAAGAACCTCATCTCAACAGAGGTCATCAAGCGGTTGGCCCTTCCAACAACTACGCACCCACAACCCTACACCATTGGATGGCTCTGCCAAGGAAGTGATCTCTGCATCAGCCAACAGTGCCAACTGTCGTACGAAATCAATCCCTTCAAAGACGAGGTATTGTGTGGTGTTGCTCCTCTCGAAGTTTGTGATGTTCTTTTGGGCCAACCTTATTTATGGAAATGTCATGTTATATGTGAATCTAGGCCTCGTAGTGTTATTATTACTTTGAACAGGAAATTGTACATGATACCCGAGGCAGTCCCACCTAGTGTTATTTCCTTGATCTATGCTAAGCAATGCAGGAAGGTCATCTCTCAAACGGGGAATTTTGTCTTCTTCGTGATTCGCTCTCAGAATAACAGAAAGATCACAGCCACATTCAGGGTCTCTATGGCCGACCTCTCCACACAGCAAAAGCAAGTAGATAAGGTCATGGAAGAATACTCATATATATTCTCCTCACCTACAGGGGTACCTCTGCACTTCTAGGTCAAGCACCCCATCGATCTGACCCCCGGCGCACCGCTTCCCAATGGACCAGTCTATTTTTTCTCTTTGTTAGAGAATGAGGATATCAAGCGGCAGATCCAAGAACTGCTCCACAAGGGTCACATCCGCCCCAGCTCATCACCTTGCAGGAGCCCAATCATGCTGGTACAGAAGAAACATGGAACCTGGTGACTCTATATTGATTACCGGACTCTTAATAAAATCACAGTCAGAAATCAATACCTGATTCCCGGAATCGATGACCTCCTTGATCAACTCATGGGGGCCAAATACATCAGTAAGATTTATCTGAAGTCTGGTTACCACTAGGTCCCGATACAATAGACATATGTATGGAAGACCATCTTCAAGTCAAAGGAAGGCCTTTTTGAATGGTTGGTCATGCCCTCTGGTTTGAAAAATGCTCCAACCACTTTCATGAGGATGATGGACGATATCCTTCGACCATTCACCAATACTTTTGTAGTGGTGTATCTAGATGACATTCTAATTTATAGCAAGACTTGGGATGTGTTAGAAAAACAGGACCGCGGAGCAATAAAATAAAACAAATGTAGAAACAAAACACAGAAGACACACAATACAAGAGAGACACAGATTTACGTGGTTCACCCAGTGTGGGCTACGTCCACCAGAAAAATTGCCAGGTCTTTCCTTTATTATTATCCAGCAAATGAAGGGATACAACCTACAGCAAAACCCATTGTAACTTCCTCTTCTTTCTCTCACAGTCTCCTCTCTCAGAATACAATATTCACCATCAATCATAGCCGCAATACA
>ML787599.1:60440-80691 GCA_009831015.1 Picea engelmannii | reverse complement strand
ACATTTCCCTCATAAAAGAGGGTTTCCTTCTAGGGAAAAAAACCCTAACATAATCTCTACCGTTAGATCTGCGACCTTATAATGAACAGTCCAGATTTACAATGAAATTACAATATACTTTTATAAGGAAATTTTTGCTTCGGTGGCTTCGCCCCCAGGCCCCCCAGCTAGGCGGATAGGCCCCCCGGACCCCGCAGAGGGGGTACCCCCCCTCTGCACTCCCCCACGTGGAAGAGTGTACATACTTCTGGGGTGTAAATACTTCATGGGGTATAAACACGGTTGAAAGCAAACCTCTGAATCAGGAAGATAATTAGGCTCCACAACCAACAATCTCCCACTTGGAGACTGATCTCAACTCTGAGAATGATGATGATGATGATGGACGATATCCTTCGACCATTCACCAATACTTTTGTAGTGGTGTATCTAGATGACATTCTAATTTATAGCAAGACTTGGGATGAACACTTGCAGCATATGCAACAGGTTTTGCACAACCTCCGGTAGCACAAGCTATACGCCAACTTGGAAAAATGCTCCTTCGGCATGGACAGGGTCCATTACCTAGGCTACATCATTGATCAGCATGGTGTACATGTGGATCCATCCAAGATCCAAGTCATCCGTGACTGGCCAGCCCCAACAACACTCACTGAGCTTCGGAGATTCTTGGGCCTTGCCAATTTCTACCACAGGTTCATGTTGGGATTCTCCCATATTGCATGGGCCCTCAAACAAATAAACAGGGGTCATGGTAAGGCGAGTTGTGCGTGGGGTCGATCCCAACAACAAGCGTTCGATGATTTGAAACAACGCTTGTGCTCAGCCCCACTACTTTCACTACCAGACCTACAACATCCCTTTAAGATCAAGACAGATGCTTCAGACTATGTTGTGGGCGTCGTTCTCACTCAGCATGGCCACCCCATGGCCTATCATATTGAGACATTGTTCGATACTGTCTGTAAGTACCCTACTTACGACAAAGAAATGTACTCCATTGTGCAAGCATGCCGCCAGTGGAGACATTACATTCTTGGGAAGGAGACAGTCATCCACACTAATCATAAGCCACTACAGTTCATGCAGACATAGGGAAAATTGTAGAATGACCGTCATCAAAAGTGGTCCAGATACTTGCAGCAATTCCACATCAACATCAAGTATAAAACGGGAAGCACCAATCGCGTCTTTGATTGCCTCAGCAGACCTCCAGTCACAACACTCACCATAGTGCTAGACTCTTATGTCCATGAGACATCTGGATGGCCCCAACTCTATGAGACAAACCCTAACTTCACCACCACTTGCCAAATGTTGGGTGCAGACGCAGTTGTCGATAATTTCCATCTTCAGGATGGGTTGTTGTGTCATTTGGGCCATATATGTGTTCCATCAAGTGAGCGAGCGAAGCTGATCTGTGAATCCCACTACAGTCGGGTGGTAGGACACTTCAGCATCGAAACGACAATGGAGATGCTACAGAAACATTTATACTGGTTGAAACTTCGACAAGAGGTCAGCAAGTATATCAGGTCCTGCACTGCTTGCACTATTTCCAAACCAACCACTAAGAAATAGGGCATGTACACCCCTCTTCCTACTCCTGACAGGCCATGGGAATCCATCTCAATGGACTACATGTCAGGCCTCCCATCCACCAAGCGGGGAAATGACTATGTTGTTGTGGTTGTTGATTACTTTTCTAAGATGGCGATTATGGTCGCCTACAAGAAGAGCATCATAGCAGAGGCCACTCCCAAGATCTTCTTTGAATGAGTCTAGGTACATTTTGGAATCCCACAAACCATTGTCTTAGATCAGGATAGTCGATTTCTCAGCACATTCTGGTCGAGCCTCTGGTCACTGTTGGACACCAAGCTCACCAAATCCATGCCCTTCCACCCCCAAATAGATGGCCAAACCAAGGTTGTAAATTGAATGATTGTGCATATCCTTCACATGTATAATTCAAATCACCCTCGCACATGGGATGAGAGCCCTCCCTATGTCCAGCATAGCTACAACTGATCCCTACATAGCTCAACCGGCCACAACCTCTTTCAAGTGGGGTTGGGATTCCAACCATTTGGTCCCATAGATGTTTCACTTCCCCTTGCGGTCACCTCGACCGACTCGTCTCCTGCTCTAATTGAAGCTGACAATGCCACCCGGTTCATTGAGCAGATCCAGCACATCTTCCAACAGGTTCAGGATATCCTACAAAAGTCCAATGACAAGTACAAACAACGCCATGATCAACATCAGGTGCTGCATAAGTTTCAGGTGGGCGACAAAGTTTGGTTGCAGTTGCAGAAAGAAAACCTTATAGGACTCCATCAGAATATTCACCCACTATGTTATGGGTTGTACACTATCACCGAGGTCATGGGGGATAATTCTTTTGAGCTCAACATTCCTCCTTTCCTTGGCCTGCACCCAATGTTCAACGTGGATCCCCTTCGCCCTTATTTCCCACCATTATTGGACACCTTAGAAGTAGCAGAACAACTGACACCAACAGAGATCAACCCCGACTGCATAAAATAGGCATCCAATGATCATATTGTGGATAGACATATCAAGGGAACTCGACAATAAAGGATCCATCTTTATTGAGTCGTCAAAGCAGGGCAGCTCCTGCACCAAGGCAAGTGGCTCACCCGGGGCCAAATTCAGCAGAAATTTCCTCATCTGATGGGGGACCTCAATGCAATGGACACCATTTCTTCCTAAGGAGGGAGGATTGATCTAGTTCGATATCAGTGGCCACCCACCTTTTGCAACTGGCTCAAAATAGTTTTCTGACAATTTTAGCAATTTACTATTTTTAGCAGTTTTAACTTCCAGGGCCATTTTGAGGGCCTAAATGAAGGTTTTTTGGGATAGAGCTCCTCAATGATAGTTTTAAACATGATTGAGCCCCCAAAATGAATCTCCTTGATGATACCTTTCCAACGGTCTATCACAGGCCTAAAACGGAGATTGTATGCCAAAAGTTACAATCCTGGGAAGTTGATTTACTAACTTACCCAAACGGGGCCCACTTGACTTTTGACGCGTCATCTCCTAGGGTTAGGTTTTTGGATGTCTATGGATTTGGGAATTCTTGATTATTGTAAAAATTCCTTCTGAGCCTCATTGTAATTTTCTTCTTGCGAATACGCATTGTCGTCACATCTCTTCTTAGAGATAATTCGCCACCATTCTAACAAGCTTGTTTCCGCTGCATTGTACAGTTTCAGCTTATTTCGTTATTGAATAGAAAACCAATTTTACTATATCTCTATTATTTTATGTTAATAACCCATTAATAATCTGTATTCATTTCATTCTGTTCATAAAATTCGGATTAGTGGTATCAGAGCGGTCTGCTCCTTGTCATCTTGATGCATGTCCCCAACAAGGTCGAAGTACAAAGAGTTGGGTCTCAAGCTTGTTTCTCTTGAGGACAGAAGCTCTCACATGCCAAAGCGACCTCCTATGGAAGGAGAAAAAAAATATGATGGGACAGGAGATCCTTTCAAACTGTTGATTAAGGAATCCCTCACACAATAGAGGAACGAGATGATGGATAGTTTTGCGCAAATCCTTCAGCAGCTACCAACAGGCGACGCATCTTCTTCGAATGGAGGCACCACCCCCTTCAAGGTACAAATAAACTTTGATATTCCTATATTTGAAGGTCAGATAGACGCAGATGTTGTAGACAAGTGGTTGAATCTACTAGAAGGGTATTTTTCTATCCATAACTTTTCAAATAGAGAAAAGATTACTTTTGCGCTCCCCAAAGTCGTTCCCCATGTCAAAGATTGGTGGGAAGATTTATGTGAGAAAAAGGAAATAGAGGAAACCTAATTATTTTCAGTCATGGCCACTTGGGAATCCTTCAGGGATGTTATTAAGGAACAATACCACCCTATCAAAAGTTATGACAACCTGTATACCAAATGGACCACACTACAGCAAGAAAGATACCAAGCAGTGCCAGATTTCACAAATATCTTCCATACCTGGCGCACCAAGTTGGGTATCAAAGATTAAAAGCGACATATAATTCTCAAGTATCATGGTTTTATGCATAGATACATCTAGACCGAAATGGAATTTCTGGGTATCTCATCCTTGGGCGTTGCCTATCGATATGTTGTCAAAATAGAGCAAAATCTCAAACAAAAGACGTGGAAATTTGGGCCTAGGAACCCCGCACAACAAAATCCAGGAAAGGGTGGCCCCAACCCACTGAACAAAGGACAAAGAAAATATGGAAATTATCAAGACAACCAGTCCAATTTGCAAGCAAATAAGGACATCTATAAGACAAATCAAGATATCGTGAAGTGGTGTGACTTCCATAAGAGCCCTTGGTATAACATTGTTGATTGTCGCTCAAAGCAGTCACTAGTGGCCAGAGTGAAAGCCTCTGAATTAGATGTGGATTCTGACTCTGAGTTGAAACTAGAAAGGGGAATATGGATCATTGACACAGAACCCAGTGCCACTGTTGCTACCACCAAGCTCCGGCCTGGGGAACCAGGTGAGCCAGAAGAAGGAGAGTGCCTCTTCCATTCACAGATGTGGGTAAAAGGCACCCCGCTGCACTTAATTGTTGATAGCGGTAGCCAAAAGAACCTCATCTCAGGAGAGGTCATCAAGCAGCTAGCCTTGCCAACAATGCCACACCCATAACCCTACACCATTGGATGGCTCTTCCAAGGAAGAAATCTCTGCGTTAGCCAATAGTGTCGATTGTCGTACGACATCAAGCCCTTAAAAGACGAGGTATTGTGTGATGTTGCTCCTCTCGAAGTTTGTGATGTTCTTTTGGGCCAACCTTATTTATGGAAACATCATGTTGTATATGAGTCTAGGCCTCATAGTGTTATTATTACTTTGAACAGGAAATTGTACAGGATACCCAAGGCAGTCCCACCTAGTGATATTTCCTTGATCTCTACTAAGCAATGCAGGAAGGTCATCTCTCAAACGGGGAATTTTTTCTTCTTCATGATTCGCTCTCAGAATAAGAAAAATATCACAACCACATCCAGGGTCTCTGCGGCCGACCTCTCCACACAATAGAAGCAAGTAGATAAGGTCATGGAAGAATACTTGGATATCTTCTCCTCACCTACAGGGGTACCTCTGCACTGCCAGGTCAAGCACCCAATCAATCTGATCCCCGGCACATCATTGCCCAATGGGCCAGTCTATCATCACTCTTTGTTAGAGAATGAGGAGATAGAGCAATAGATCCAAGAACTTCTCCACAAGGGGAAAATCCACCCCAGATCATCACCTTGTGGGAGCCCAATCATGTTGGTATAGAATAAATATGGAACCTGGCGACTCTGTATTGATTACTGGGCTCTGAATAAAATCACAGTCATAAACTAGTACCCGATTGCCCAAATTGATGACCTCCTTGATCAACTCACGTGAGCCAAATACTTCAGTAAGATTGATTTGAAGTCTGGCTACCACCAGGTCCCAATAGAACAAATAGATGTATGGAAGAGCACCTTCAAGTCAAAGGAAGGCCTTTTTGAATGGTTGGTCATGCCCTTTGGTTTAACAAATGCTCCAGTCGCTTTCATGAGGATGATGTACGATATCCTACGACCATTCACCAATACTTTTATAGTGGTGTATCTGGATGAAATTCTAATTTACATAAAGACTTGGGTTGAACACTTGCAGCATATTCGGCAGGTTCTCCACAACCTGCGACAACACAAGCTATACGGCAACTTGGAAAAATGCTCCTTCGGAGTGGACAGGTTCCATTACCTAGGCTACATCATTGATCAGCATGGCGTACATGTGGATCTAGCCAAGATCCAATTCATCTGTGACTGGCCAACCCCAACAACACTCATTGAGCTTCGGAGCTTCTTGGGCCTTGCCAATTTCTGTCGCAGGTTTGTGTTGGGTTTCTTCCATATTGCATGGGCCCTCAGCCAAATAAACAGGGGTGGTGGTAAGGTGAAATTTGTGTGGCGTCGGTCCCAATAACAAGCGTTCAATGATTTGAAACAACGCTTGTGCTAAGCCCAGTGCTTTCACTACCAGACTTGCAGCATCCCTTTGAGATCGAGACAGATTCTTCAATCTATGTTGTGGGCATCATTCTCACTCAGCACGGCCACCCCGTGGCCTATCATAGTCAGACATTGTTTGATACTATCCGTAAGTACCCTACTTACGACAAAGAAATGTACTCCATTGTGCAAGAATGTCGCCAGTGGAGACATTACATTCTTGGGAAGGAGACAGTCATCCACACTGATCATAAGCCACTGTAGTTCATGCAGACACAAGGAAAATTGCAGAATGACTGCCATCAAAAGTGGTCCACATACTTGCAACAATTCCACCTCAACATTAAGTATAAAACGTGAAGCACCAATCGCGTTGGTGATTGCCTCAGCAGACCGCTAATCACGGCACTCACCACGATGCTAGACTCTTGCAGCCATGAGACATATGGATGGCCCCAACTCTATGAGACAAACCCTGACTTCACCACCGCCTACCAAATGTTGGGTGCAAACGTAGTTGTTGATAATTTCCATCTTCAGGATGGGTTGTTGTGTCATTTGAGATATATCTATGTTCCGTCAAGTGAGCGAGCGAAGCTGATCTAGGAAGCCCACTACAGTTGGGTGGCATGACACTTCAGCATCGAAAATACAGTGGCAATGCTACGGAAACATTTATTCTTGCCGAAACTTCAACAGGAAATCAACAAGTATATTAGGTCCTGCACTGTCTGCGTTATTGCCAAACTGACCACTAAGAAACAGGGCCTGTACACCCCTCTTCCTACTCTTGATAGGCCATGGGAATCCATCTCAATGGCCTACATGTCAAGCCTCCCATCCACCAAGCGGGGCAATGACTGTGTTTTTTTGGTTGTTGATCACTTTTCTAAGATGGCGATTCTGGTTGCTTGCAAGAAGAGCATCACAGCAGAGGCCACTGCCAAGCTCTTCTTTGAACGAGTCTGAGTACATTTTGGAATCCCACAAACCATTGTCTCAGATTGGGATAGTCAATTTCTTAGCACATTATGGTCGAGCCTCTGGTCACTGTTCGACACCAAGCTCACCAAATCCATGCCCTTCCACCCCCAAAGAGATGGCCAAACCGAGGTTGTAAATTGAATGATTATGCATATCCTTTGCATGTATAATTCAAAGCACCCTCGCACATGGGTTGAAATCCTTGCCTATTTCCAGCATAGATACAATCGAGCCCTACATAGCTCAACCGACCACAACCTCTTTCAACTGGGGTTGGGATTCCAACCATTGGGTCCCATAGATGTTGCACTTCCCCTTGCGGTCACCTCGATTGACTCATATCTTGCTCCAACTGAAGTTGATCCAACACATCTGCCAATAGGTTCAGGATATCGTACAGAAGTCCAATGACAAGTACAAACAATGCCATGATCAACATTGGGTACCGCATAAGTTTCGAGTGGGCGACAAAGTTTGGTTTCACTTGCAGAAAGAATGCCTTACAGGACCCCATCGAAAGCTTTTACCACTCTTTTATGGGTCATACACTATCACCAAGGCCATGGGGGATAATAATTTTTAGCTCAACATTCCTCCATTCCTTGGCCTGCACCCAGTGTTCAACGTAGATCTCCTTCGCCCTTATTTCCCACCATTATTGGACACCTCAGAAGTAGCAAAACCTGTGACACCAACAGAGCTCAACCCCGACTACATACAACAGGAATCCAATGATCATATTGTGGATATATAGATCAAGGGCACTCGACAACAAAGGATCCATCTTTATCGAGTCGTCAAAGCAGGGTAGCTCCTGCACCAAGGCAAGTGGCTCACCCGGGGCCAAATTCAGTAGAAATTTCCACATTTGATGGGGGACCTGAACGCAATGGAGACCATTTATTCCTAAGGAGAGAGGATTTATCTATATGGATATCATTGACCACCCACCTTTTCCAACTGGCTCAAAACAGTTTTCTGATAATTTTGGCAATTTACTATTTTTAGCAATTTCAACTTCCGGGGCCATTTTAAGGGCCTAAATGAAGGTTTTTTAGGATCAAGCTCCTCAATGATATGAAAAGGCATGATTGAGCCCCAAAAATGAATCTCCTCGATGATACCTTTCCAATGGGATATCACACACCTAAAATGGAGATTTATGCAAAATTTACGACCCAGGGAAGTTGATGTACTAACTTACCCAAACAAGGCCCACATGACTTTTGACGCTTCATCTCCTAGGGTTAGGTTTTTGGATGTCTAGGGTTTTTGGAATTATTTATTATTGTAAAAATTCCCTCTGAGCCTCATTGTAATTTTCTTCTTTCGAATGCGCGATTTCGTCACATCTCTTCTCAGAGATAAGCCGCCACCATTCCAGCAAGCTTGTTTCCGCTGCATTTTATAGTTTCATCTTATTTCCTTATTGAATAGAAAACCAGTTTTACTGTATCTCTGTTATTTTGTGTTAATCACTTGTTAATAATATATATTCATTTCATTCTTCTCATAAAATCTAGATCAGTGGTATCAGAGTGGTCTGCTCCTTGGCGTCTTAATGCATTCCCCCAACGAGGTCGGAGTACAAAGAGTTGGGTCTCGAGATTGTTTCTCTTGAGGAAAGAAGCTCTCGCATGCCCAAGCGACCTCCCATGGTAGGAGAAAATAAATATGATGGGATAGGAGATCCTTTCAAACTGTTGATTGAGGAATCCCTCACGCAACAGAGGAACGAGATGATGGATAGTTTCACGCAAATCCTTCGGCGGCTACCAACAGGAAACACATCTTCTTCGAATGGAGGCGTTGCCTCCTTCAAGGTACAAATAAACTTCAATATTCCTATATTTGAAGGTCAGATAGATGCAGATGTTGTAGATAAGTGGTTGAATCTACTAGAAGGGTATTTTTCTGTCCATAACTTTTCGAATAGAGAAAATATTACTTTTGCACTCCTCAAAGTCGTTCCCCATGTCAAATATTGGTGGGAAAATTTTTGTGAGAAAAAGGAAACAGAGGAAACCTCATTATTTTCAGTCATGACCACCTGGGAATCCTTCAGGGATGCTATTAAGGAACAATACTACCTATCGGAAGTTATGACGACCTGTATACCAAATGGACCACACTGTGGCAAGAAAGAGACCAAGTAGTGCCAGATTTCACAAATATCTTCCATACCTTGTGCACCAAGTTGGGTATCAAAGATTCAGAGTGACATCTGGTGCTAAAGCATCGTGGTGCTCTGCATAGATACATCCAAACCAAAATGGAATTTATGGACATCTCATCCTTGGGCGCAGCCTACCAATATGTTGTCAAAATCGAGAAGAAGCTCAAACAAAAGACACGGCAATTTGGACCTGGGAACCCCTCACAAAAAAATCCAAGAAAAGGCAGCCCCAACCCACCGAACAAAGGACAAAGCAAAGATGGATAGTATCAGGAAAACTAGTCCAAGCCACAATCAAAGAAGGACAACAGAAAGACAAAGAAAGATACCTGGAAGTGGTGCGACTTCCATAAGAGCCCTTGGCATAACACTGCTGACTGCCACTCAAAGCAATTGCTAGTGGTCGAAGTGAAAGCCTTTGAATCAGATGTGGATCTGACTCTGAGACGAAACTAGAAAGGGGAAGATGGATCATTGATGCAGAACCCAGTGCCACCATTTCTACCACCAAGCTCCAGCATGGGGAACCAGATGAGCCATAAGAAGGAGAGCATCTCTTCCATTCACAGTTGTGTGTAAAAGGCACCCAACTGCACTTCATCATTGATAGCGGTAGCTAGACGAACCTCATATCTGCAGAGGTCGTCAAGTGGCTGGCTCTACCAATAAAGCCGCACCCACAACCCTACACCATTGGATGGCTCCACCAAGGAAGCGATCTCTACGTCAGCCAACAGTGTCGACTATCGTACGGCATCAAGCCCTTTAAAAATTAGGTATTGTGTGATGTTCCTCCTCTCGAAGTTTGTGATGTTCTTTTGGGCCAACCTTATTTATGGAAACGTCATGTTGCATATGAGTCTAGGCCTTGTAGTGTTATTATTACTTTGAACAGGAAATTGTACAGGATACTAGAGGCAGTCCCACCTAGTGCTATTTCCTTGATCTCTGCTAAGCAATGCAAGAAGGTCATCTCTCAGACGGGGAATTTTGTCTTCTTTGTGATTCTCTCTTAGAATAAGCAAAATATCATAGCCACATCCAGGGTCTCTATGGCCGACCTCTCCACACAGCAGAAGCAAGTATATAAGGTCATGGAAGAATACTTGGATATCTTCTCCTCACCTACAGGGGTACCTCTACACTACCAGGTTAAGCACACCATCGATCTGATCTCCGGTGCACCATTGCCCAATGGGCCAGTCTATCATCGCTCTTTGTTAGATAATGAGGAGATCAAGTGAAAGATCCAAGAACTACTCCACAAGATGCAGATCCACCCCATATCATCACCGTATGGGAGCCCAATCATGCTAGTACAAAATAAAGATGGAACCTGGTGACTCTGTATTGATTATCAGGCTCTCAATAAAATCACAGTCAGAAATAGGTACCTGATTCCCTAAATTGATGACCTCCTTGATCAACTCACAGGGACCAAATACTTTAGTAAGATTGATATGTTGTTTGTCTACCACCGGGTCCCGATAGAACAGACAAATGTATGGAAGACTTCCTTCAAGTCAAAAGAAGGCCTTTTTGAATGGTTGGTCATGCCCTTTAGTTTGACAAATGCTCCAGCCACTTTCATGAGGATGATGGACAATATCCTCCAACCATTCACCAATACTTTTGTAGTGGTGTATCTGGATGAAATTCTAATTTATAGCAATACTTGGGCCGAACACTTGCAGCATATTCAGAAGGTTCTGCACAACCTGCAGCAGCACAAGCTATACACCAACTTGGAAAAATTCTCCTTCGGCATGGACAGGGTCCATTACCTGGGCTACATGTGGATCCAGCCAAGATCCAAGTCATCCGTGACTGGCCATCCCCAACAACACTCACTGCGCTTCGGAGCTTCTTGGGCCTTGCCAATTTCTACCACAGGTTCGTGTTGGGTTTCTCCCATATTGCATGGGCCCTCAGCCAAATAAATAGGGGTGGTGGTATGGAAAAATTTGCTTGGGGCCGGTCCCGACAACAAGGGTTTGATGATTTGAAACAACACTTGTGCTCAGCCCCAGTACTTTCACTACCAAACCTGCAACATCCCTTTGAGATCGAGACAAATGTTTCAGACTATGTTGTGGGCATCGTTCTCACTTAGCACGGCCCCCCCGTGGCCTATCATAGTGAGACATTGTCTGATATTGTCTGTAAGTACCCTACTTATGACAAAGAAATGTACTCCATTTTGCAAGCATGCTGCCAATGGAGACATTACATTCTTGGGAAGGAGACAGTCATCCACACTAATCATAAGCCACTGCAGTTCATGCATACACAACAAAAATTGCAGAATGACCACCATCAAAAGTGGTCCACATACTTGTAGCAATTCCACCTCAACATCAAGTATAAAATGGGAAGCACCAATCATGTTGTTGATTGCCTCAGCAGACCACCAGTCGCGGCACTCACCACGGTGCTAGAATATTACGACCATGAGACATATGGATGGCCCCAACTCTATGAGACAGACCCTGACTTTGCCACCACCTACCAAATGTTGGGTACAAATGCAGTTGTCGATAATTTCCATATTCAGGATGGGTTGTTGTTTCATTTGGGCCATATATGTGTTCCATCAAGTGAGTGAGTGAAGCTAATCTAGGAATCCTACTACAGTCGGGTGGCAGGACACTTCGGCATTGAAAAGACAGTGGATATGCTACAAAAACATTTCTACTAGCCAAAAATTCGACAGGAGGTCAGCAAGTATATCAGGTCCTGCACTGCTTGCATTATTGCCAAACTGACCACTAAGAAATAGGGCCTGTACACCCCTCTTCCTACTCCTACCAGGCCATGGGAATCCATCTCAATGGACTACATGTCAGGCCTCCCATCCACCAAGCAGGGAAATGACTGTGTTTTTGTGGTTTTTGATTCCTTTTCTAAGATGGCGATTCTGGTCGCCTACAAGAAGAGAATCACAGTAGAGGCCACTGCCAAGCTCTTCTTTGAACGAGTCTGGGTACATTTGGAATCCCACAAACCGTTGTCTCAAATTAGGATAGTTGATTTCTCATCACATTCTAGTCAACCCTCTGGTCACTTTTGGACACCAAGCTCACCAAATCCATGGCCTTCCACCCCCAAACAGATGGCCAAACTGAGGTTGTAAATAGAATGATTTTGCATATCCTTCGCATGTATAATTCAAATAACCCTCGCACATGGGATGAGATCCTTCCCTATGTCTAGCATATCTACAACCAAGCCTTTCATATCTCAACTAACCACAACCACTTTCAAGTGGGGTTGGGATTCCAACCATTGGGTCCCATAGATGTTTCACTTCCCCTTGCGGTCACCACCGATTGATCTCCTACTCCAACTGAAGCTAACAAAGCCACCCAATTCATTGATCGGATCCAACACATCTACCAATAGGTTTAGGATATCCTACAGAAGTCCAATGACAAGTACAAACAACGCCATGATCAACATCGGGTGCCGCATAAGTTTCAGTTGGGCAACAAAGTTTGGTTGTACTTATATAAAGAATGCCTTACAGGACCCCATCGGAAGATTATCCCACTCCATTATGGGACATACACTATCACCAAGGCCATGGGGGATAATTCGTTTGAGCTCAGCATTCCTCCTTTCCTTGGCCTGCACCCAGTATTCAACATGGATCTCCTTCGCCCTTATTTCCCACCATTATTGGACACCTCAGAAGTAGCAGAACAACTGACACCAACAGAGCTCAACCCCGAATGCATACAACAGGAATCCAATGATCACATTGTGGATAGACAGATCAATGGAACTCTACAACAAAGGATCTAGCTTTATCGAGTCGTCAAAGCAGGGCAGCTCCTGCACCAAGGCAGGTGGCTCACCCGGGGCCAAATTCAATAGAAATTTCCTCATCTGATGGGGGAACTCAATGCAATGGATACCATTGATTCCTAAGAAGGGATAATTGATCTAGATGGATATTAGTGGCCACCCTTTTCCAACTGGCTCAAAATAGTTTTCTGACAATTTTGGCAATTTACTATTTTTAGCAGTTTTAACTTCTGGGGCCATTTTAAGGGCCTAAATGAAGGTTTTTTAGGATCAATCTCCTCAATGATATGAAAAGGAATTATTGAGCCCCCAAAATTAATCTCCTCAATGATACCTTTCCAACGGGCTATCACACACCTAAAACGGAGATTGTATGCAAAATTTACGACCCCGGGAAGTTGATGTACTAACTTACCCAAACAGGGCCCACATGACTTTTGACGATTCATCTCCTAGGATTAAGTTTTTGGATGTCTAGGGTTTTTGGAATTCTTTATTATTGTAAAAAGGCCCTCTGATCCTCATTGTAATTTTCTTCTTTCGAATGCGCGCTTCTGTCACATATCTTCTCAGAGATAAGCCACCATCATTCCAGCAAGTTTGTTTCCACTGCATTTTACAGTTTCAGCTTATTTTGTTATTGAATAGAAAACCATTTTTACTGTATCTCTATTATTTTGTGTTAAGCACCTATTAATAATCTTTATTCATTTCATTCTGATCATAAAATTCGGATCAATCTCTTGATCATGATTGAAGATCTATTTTGAGAAAGAGAGCGTGAGGAGGATCTCATGGATGCATCAAATTTTCGGCAATATTGAAGATCTTGACGGAAAAAGTCTCGAAGCTTCATAAACCCTATTTTTTTAGGTGTACACGGGTTGTAATGGGCCAGGGCATGTACATACGTGGGTTGTATGAGGACAAGGTGCGTACAATGGATAAAATCATGGAGATTTGTGTTTGAGTTGATGACTGGCAGTTGAAGACTGAAGAAGGTTCCAGATCTGCATTCTATGGGCTCAGATTTGTCACTGAGACACTGGTATGGTTACATTATTGTCTTGATGGATAGTATTGCTTGTTGTGTTGTGAATTCTTAGGTAATTATTGGTATAGCTATTGTGATGTGGTTTATGTTGGTTGATGGAGTGAGCAATACTCTTGTGGTTCAGTTGTGATATGATTTCTATGGTATACTAGTTTCTTATACATTATTGAGTTAGCATTCATATTGATTGGTTGTGGAGCATGAGTAAGCTATTGGAGAGCTTGGATGTGTTATGGTTAGTTTGGATAGTGGAAGACATAAGAAATTATGCTCGTAGGTTGCAGAGGATTTGAGTGTGTGATGAGAAAAGGATAAACCCTAATAGCTCAAAAGGCATATGAAGGTTGTTGTATATATTGGCCGCATATATAATGCAGGCTATAGTGAGAAAGGGTGTGTACACACGCGAGTTGCACTACTGACAGGTCGCGTACATGTTGCAAATTGATATATGTTGAGGATTGTTGCCACATCTCAATTGGTGTTGAGGGTGCAAGTTGAGTATTGCATTATAGAGCTGGTGCTCTTGTAGAGTTGTACTCTATTCAGTTGTTGCTGAAAAACCCCAAGGATTGTAGTCCGTAATAAAAAGAAAATTGTACATACATCTTGTGTTCTTTGTGTTCCTTTTGGTGATGACTTATTGATGATCTATGTTATTGATATATGTTGCTGATATATGTTGTTGATATATGTTCACATCTAACTGGTTATAAATGACAGCAATGAGTAATGAGTAAAATTTGAATGTTGACTAATGAGTTTTGTGTAAGAGGGAAGTTTTTGTAAAAAGAGCCCCAAACTCATTCACCCCCCCCCCCTCTAAGTGTGGTATGTGTGTCCAACAATTGGTATCAAAGCAGGGCCTTCACTACAAGCCTTAACAAGCTTGAAGTAGATCCATAAATACACAAATGGATGATGAAGTTCCAATCCTTGATGAGGAAAACTATTCTACTTGGATAATAGAGATGAGATTACATTTGAAGAAAATCGGAGTAGAAATTTGGAAGGCAGCCATTGGTGGATCAGTTCCTTTGAAGAACAAGTCAAAGTTTGCAGCTCAAATGGAAGGAAAGAAGAATGGTGCATTGGCTCTCAAGACCATTCTTAGTGGACTCTCAAGCCCTATCAAAGAGAGCATGGGACAATGAACTTCTGCCAAGGATCTATGGCTAAAGCTAGAGGAGACATATAAAAACAAGAAAGAAGATGTTGAAGACCACTCCATCAAGATCATTAAAGGTAAAGAATCTCCAAAAACTCTTGAATGCATTATTTCTAAATGTGATCTTGAAAACATTTCAAATGAAGACAAAGTTTCAAGTGAAGATAGCACAAAGGAAGATCTCAAAAGTATTTCAAATGAAGGTAAAGAATATCCAAAGACTCTTGATTGCAATGATTCAAAATGTGATGATGTTGAATTTTTCTCAAGTGAAGAAGAAGATCTAGAAACAATTTGTGTAAAGTTTAATGGTAGTTATCCCGTGGAAAGAATAGAAGAAAATCTATTAGAACTTCAAAAGGAAGTTGAAGAGGGTTTATATAGATATATCAGTTATCATTATTATACACACTATAAGTATCTTTCAGATAACACTAAGAAGTTTCTTAGGAGGAATCAAAGGCACATCTTGAAGTTAAAGGAAATGCTCAAAGAACAAGAAGAGAACAACAAGACTCAATTAGAGGAAAAGGAAGAAGAGATAATAAGACTAAAGAATGGAAAAGAAGATATGAATGTAGATGATGAGATTAGAAAAAAATTTGAAGCTATTGTCCATCTCAAGACCCAAATTGAAGAAGCCAAAAGGATAGAGGAACTATTGAAAAATAAGATAAATGAAAAGGAAGAGTCATGTTGTAAGTTAGAAGATGAAATTGTTGATCCTAGAAAGAAAGTGGAGAAGTCAAATAAATTCTTGAATAGCTCACTAATCTTGGATGAGATCTTGGAAAGTCAAAGATCACCATATGATCAATCAGGTCTTGGATACAAAAAGGAAACTACACATGTTGAAGCAAGCACCTCAAAGAAGCATGAGGTAAGTCCGTCAAAGAAGGAAGACAATGTTGCAAAACAACCATCTACACAAGGCAAAGAAAATTTCAAAAGAACAAATCAAGGAAGACATCAAGAAGTTATTCTTGGGACACCAAAGCAAAGGTATGAAAGTATTTTTCATGGGCATTGTTATTCATGTAATGGATATGGTCACAGATCTTTTGAATGTAGATCTTATGAAAGGATATATAATGGAAGATTTTATAACACCATGAGGTGTTGGAGATGTGATCAAGTAGGACACATTGATGTTCACTATAACACCATTAGATGTTACAGTTGTAGTGGATTTGGCCACAAATCCCAGGAGTGTTGGAACACAAGAAGAAAGTCCATGATGAGGAATTCAAATAGCATGGCTAGAAGAAGGTATGAAGTAATAAAGGGAGACATATTTGAAAAGATGGATGCCCAGATCTCAAGTTCTGAGGATCAAGGACATCTACAGAAGTGGGTGAAGAAAACAGAGCAGCCACAACATAATGAAAGACTAAAGGGAAGTTCAAATGTGTCATCTATTGAGGAATACGTGGGTAACGGTGGTATCAGTCACATACATACACGGGCTGACCTTGAATAGGTAGCATACATATGCGCTCTGTTTTGCAGCAGGCCACGTATATGTGGAAAAGACTTGGGAAAAAGGCAATGCACAGGAGTTTCAGCTTGATGTGATGGTATAACTCTGTGATGCAGGGGCTGACATAATTTGTTGCAGGTTCTGAAACTGTTTGTTGTAGGCTTAAATGTTCATATTTTGGATTATGTAAAATAAAATCTTGGGTGCATGGCACTAACCTATGAGTATGGATTGATGCAGTTTCGGTTGAAGAACAATGTTGGTTATAACAGTGGAGTTATTGCACCTTGGTCATGTAATGTATCTTGATTGGAAGTTTACTTGTTGAAAAACTTGATGCATGCTTTTGGCATATGGATGGGCTACATATTGGGACATTTAGTTGGTGAGTTGATGAGATGATCATGTTGAGGAGTCATGACTTGATCTATTATTGGTACACTTCTAGTACTTTGATAGAGGCACCTACTAGAATTATGATTGATACATGTTTTATGGAGGATTTGGCATACACAGATGGGATTCATCATTTTGTGGTATTGATGCATGGTGATGTTTGGTACACTCATATATGGAATATGCTTGATTGGAATTACTTGATTAGCACAACAATTGGTATTTGTTTGATAGATGGTTATGGTACTCGGTTCATGATAGAGACATATCATGAGTGATATGACACTTTTTTGGCATATTGGTAGATGCACATAGTTGGCATATTGGTAGATGCACATGTTGACATGTTGATAGAGGTATGTGGTTGATACATTCCATGGATGATATCTTTTGGCACATTGTATGATGTTGATGTACATGGTTGATATACATGGGTTTTGTACATTATGGGCACATTTTGGTACATGATATACTTGGTTGATATATTGTTCATGATTCTCTATTTTATTGTTGACATATCTTTTGGTTCATGATGTATGGTATGGCACAAGTTTGAAGCATAAACAGGTCCAAGGATTGTCATAGAGAGAGTAGTTGATCTATGATCCGGTTGAAGATATGGGGAGACATACCCATAGGGGGAGTCATTCTTCTTCCCATGATTCTAAGAGGAGATATTTATTAGATGCATACCTAGAAAATATTCCTATATTTTAAGAAAGAGCACAGAGGCATAATTCCAGGGGGAGTGATGGTCACAGGGGGAGTATGAGCGATGTATCTTCAGCATTACATCTGAGTGATATCCCTTGTTCAAAAGGGGAAATATTATTTAGAGGAAGATCAAAGGCATTCGGATAGGGGGAGCGGCCCCAAAGTGAGTTCAAGCAGGGGGAGCAGCCCCAAGGAGAGAAGACCCTTTTCCATTGATGTCAAAGGGGGAAAGATAGTCACATTGATGTGATTGATGTTTAATGGGGAGAGATAATCACATTGATATGATTGATGACTATAGATGTAGAGAATTCTTTCTCTACATGTTGACATCAATAATTGGTGTTGACATCAATGTTGGTATTTCCATCAATGCCAAAGGAGGATATTGTTGGATCATGTTGTCATTGATGCCAATGGTTTGATTGATTAATGTCAAAGGATTGATGTCAAGTGATTTAGTGATTGATTGATGTTAATGGATTGATTGATAGGATTGATTGATTGATGATTTATGAACAATGTATATGTATTTTCCTTGATGATAATGATAGATTTCAAGTGGAAACCAATCAATGAAGATGGATCAATAAGTTATCATTGATATGATGCATAGATGAAGATGGATCACTGAGTTGTCATTGATACATGATGAAGATGGATTCTTTGATATATGATGCATAGTTTGTTTGATGTAAATATGAATCATTATTTTCTTGTCATGGTACAATTGGATGAACTCCAAAGTGGTCCCCTTATGGTGAAATCCCTCATGGGAAGATGCTTTGCAGTTGAGTTATGGTTGAGAGAACCCATGCTTGTATCTGGAACAATGAGATGAATATCAATGATTTTGTTGGTGAAACTATCCTAGATGGATAGTGTTTGTCATGCCATTTCCGGTGGTATGTGGAATGTCACATAACTCTTCACGGTTTGAGAGTTATGGACCTACGAAGTTGAAGGACCCCCATATGATGGCTTGAAGCCCCATAAGGTAAAAAGAAGTCAAGGTGCTTGAGAAGAAGAAATAATTATTTAAATGATAAATTAAAGTGACAAATTCAAGGTGGATTATTTAAATAATAAACAAAAGTGACAAAATCAAGAAGGAATATTTAAATGATAAAGATTGGAGAACTTTCTATTTATGGAAAGTGGTTAACCCTAAAATAAGGAAAATAGGTTAAGTGACCTAGAGGATGAAATTATAAATAAGATATCAGTGGTCTCTTATAAGAGATCATTTTGTGGATCAATGGATAGCTTCTTGTGAGATTATCTTATGGATTTTTGATGGAGAGTTTCTTGTGAGAGCATCTTTGGTGTGGATCTCTTGAGCATGATTGAAGATCTATTCTGAGAAAGAGAGCATGAGGAGGATCTCATGGATGCATCAAAGTTTCGGAAATATCGTAGATATTGATGGAAAAAGTCTCGGATCTTCAGAAACCCTAGTTTCTGAGGTGTATGCAGGTTGTAATGGGCTAGGGAACATACATGCGTGGGTTGTATGAGGACAGGGCGTGTACATTGGATAAAATCATGGAGATTTGTGTTTGAGCTGATGACTAGTAGTTGAAGACTGAAGCAGGTTCTAGATCTGAATTCTATGGGCTCAGATCTGTAACTGAGACACTGGTATGGTTACATTATTGTCTTGATGGATAGTATGCTTGTTGTGTTGTGAATTCTTAGGGCATTCTTGGTATAGCTATTGTGATGTGGTTTATGCTAGTTGATGGAGTGAGCAGTACTCTTGTGATTCTATTGTGATATGATTTATACGGTATATTAGTTGCTTATACATTATTGAGTTAGCATTCATATTGATTGGTTGTGGAGCATGAGTAAGCTATTGGAGAGCTTGGATGTGTTTTGGTCAGTTTGGACAGTGGAAGACAAAAGAAATTATTCTTGCAGGTTACAGAGGATCTGAGTGTGTGATGAGAAAAGGATAAACCCTAATATCTCAGAAGGCATACGCAGGTTTTTGTATATATTGGTCACATATATACATGGGTTGTAGTGAGCCAGGGCACGTACACACGCGGGTTGCACTACTGACAGGTCGCGTACCTGCTGCAGATTGATATTTGTTGAGGATTGTTGCCTCATCTCAGTTGGTGCTGAGGGTGCAATATGAGTCTTGTATTATAGATCTGGTGCTCTTGTAGAGTTGTACTCTATTCATTTCTTGCCGAAAAAACCCAAGGATTGTAGTCTATAATAAAAAGAAAATTGTACATACATCTTGTGTTCTTAGTGTTCCTTGTTGTGATGACTTATTGATGATTTATGTTGTTGATATATGCTGCTGATATATGTTCACATCTAACTAGTTATAAATGACAACAATGAGTAATGAGTAAAAGTTGAATGTTATCTAATCATTTTTGTGTAAGAGGGAAGTTTTTGTAAAAAGAGC
>ML787599.1:12500-60406 GCA_009831015.1 Picea engelmannii | reverse complement strand
AGTCGAGGTAGATCGATAACATTAACAACATTGAGAACAAGTCAAAGTTGAGGTGGATCGACAATAGGTCAAATTCAAGGTAGATTGACAGTAATTCGAAGGTCGAAGGAGTCGACTGGGTAAATTCAAAGTCGAATATATCGATGGCAAGTCAAACAACAAGAGGTCAAAGTGTGGATGTGAGATGACCAAATAGAGACCGAATGAAGGCCAACTGGTAGTCAACTGGTAAACCTGACTTGGAGTCGACTGTAACAAAATCCCAGGATTTGCGTGATTTGTAGCCAATGATATGCATGGATTTGTAACTTCTTTTGGGCACCAATATTTAGATTTTTTCCTATTATAAAGCCTATAAAGTGGCATGTTGTAAGGTCGTAAAGGATAATGGGAGAATGATGATGTTGTAATGCTAATGCATGGTAAATCGTAGGTTGTTGGTCATGCATATGTAAGCCAAATTGGTTGTAGGGTTCTTCTTTCCTGTGCAAGAGGGTATGATGTCGATTTTTTCTTAGGTGTGGACCAAGGTTAGACATGTAACCTTTTATTATAAACGAATAAGAAAAAAAAAGAGCAGAATGCTCAAAGGAATGTTGGGTTTCCCGGTTAAGGATTTCCAGGGTAAAATCTCGATGTATTGTGTGATTTCTTGTTTCATTTGTGTTCTTGATTAAACTATTATTCTCTTATGATAGGATTAGTGTGGAAGTGTCATGCATTTCCTGACACTAACTAGGGTTAATTAACTAGAAATTCCTTTAATGAGATGAAAACCTAGTGTTGGAAAAGAAAAGTGAAGAACAAAGAGAAATTTCCTGGAATTCACTATTGTAGTTGATAAATCTCCCTAGTTTGAGTTGTAACATTCCTCCAAGAGTGATCCACATCCTATAATGACATGCATAATCAACTTTAAATTATTTCAACAAAAGACTTGTGTCAATCTATAGTGTGTGTGTGTGTGTGTGTGTATAACCAATAAACACTAAATCTACTATTGTAAAGATAAATCAATGAAATATTCATAATACATAGACCCAATTCCCTCAAAGGGGATGATACCTACCTTGATACCTACCTTTCCCTATCTATGGTGGAAAATTCCTTAATATTTTAGGGTTGAAACTTACAAGGTAAGAGTGGAACTATGCCAATGAATATTCCCTAGGATGAATCAATTAAACCTGCAAGATTGGAACCAAATTGGCCAAAAGAGTCTTTGTCGAGGTATCATAGATGAAAGATGAAAGAATCCCTAGGGGCTTGAGAAAGGTGGAAGGATATCAATATCTCATCCATGTATGTACCTATAAAATAAGGTTTTTAATGATAAAATAATTCAATATTCAAAGAGTTGAAGAGACTTTGAAAAGAGGAATAAAAGGGTATAAATAGGTAAAGGAGTGACCTCAAGGTGAAAAAGAACATTGGATTAGTCATTAGGGTACCCAAGTCATACAAAACCATCATACTAGATATTTTGATTGTGTGACAAAGATTTGTTATAATGGCATGCCAATTTTGAGGCCCAAAAGGACCCTTTGTTACGCGACTTTCAAATTGGTAGTCGTGCAAATAGAAATTGAATTTGTAAATAGAAAAATACCAAATGGGTTTGGGAGTCTATGGGCTCGAATTAAGTTATCTTAAGTTACCATGGACATAAGTTTAGGGTTTGTGTCCCCAACTAGACCTATGAAATTAGGATATGCCCCAAATAGATGCTCTGATGGGACAAAGTAAGATAAAGTTATAGAAACCAAAGGCTAGATATCAAAGGGGAACAAGGATCTAAGTAACCCACTAAGTCTCTAGACATCCACATGAGATCGCACATCTAGGATAGAGAAAAAGAGACTCAAAAATTTGATTCATCACATTAGAGAAATGGTTGAGAATTATTATATCATCACTACGAAGGTCATGCATGAATATGAAACAAGGGTGGACTACTCAATGAACCTCCTAGTGGATAGGAATATATGAGTACCCAAATGTGAAATTTCATATGCTACATTCTCCCCCCTTACAAGAGTTAATATTCATGAAATGAGAATAATAGTGAGTTGTAAGGAAGGAGAGAATCAATCAAGTGCATAAGAGTAATCCATGGGTCCTTGTAGTGCATGCCAATGCATCAATGTCATGAGGGAATCCTCCATCGATCAAGCTTATATATCCCATAGTATGTGTGAAAGCCAACATACCCCAAGCATAGGTGCAAGGAAGAACCACAAGGGGTTCCATATGGATTAGTATGATTTCAAGAAAATGGAAGAAAAAAATGAAAGAAATATCAATCAAGAAAGTGATGCATGCCAAGAAAGGATGCTAGGATATGGGGGAAATCAATCTTAAACGCTACATAAGAATGATAATA
This sequence comes from Picea engelmannii, assembly GCA_009831015.1. NCBI lineage: Eukaryota > Viridiplantae > Streptophyta > Pinopsida > Pinales > Pinaceae > Picea > Picea engelmannii. The sequence goes on along the minus strand of ML787599.1, from coordinate 58,023 downwards.
TAAAAAATAAGAAATGTAAATGACAAGATAGTGAGTACTAATTCTAAGTATCTTGTAAATTATACAATAGCTAAACTATGAGATTAGATATCAAAAAGTCCAATACTTTATAAGTGGAATAATAACCAAAATTATATAAGGAGCCATCAATCAATGTATAGTTGAACTAGGTGGTAAGTACATGAGGTTGTGAATAAATAAATAAAAGGAAGGATACTCCCAAACACAATTTATCCTTGAAAAGATGGAAATTCATTCTTTATAAGATGTCAATCCTTTTTCAAGTATTATCAACCACTCAATAACAAAATATTCTTGTTTTGATAGCAAAACTCATTTCTTGATAGGCTCAAGATGTTAATTCCAATTTGTAAAATACCTGTTGCAACCTACTCACACTTAATGTTAGTGGTTTCCTATGCAACTCAATGAATTCCCTACCAATTTATAGCTAATTGATTAAAATCGGAAATGGGAAGAACTACCCATGATTCTATCAAAATTAATAGTGAAATAGATACATAAAGGAAGAAGTAAGAACTTTGACCCCTTCCTTGTGATGGACAATAGCTAGTAAATAAACCTTCCCAAATGACAGACAAAATATTCTATAAGTAAAGCATTAGTGAATCTAATGATAATAATAGCATCTCGACCATAATATCATCAACAATATTAAGAGTGAGAAGTTGAAACCTACACTTAGTTGTAGGTAAGGCATAGTAGCATAAGCACATAACTATCATGAGCATGAAGGTGATGTATGGTAACACAGAGCTAGTGCAAGCACAAGAAGCATCATATGTTGGTTTGGGATTATTACAGTCATGGAAGTGCCATACATTAGTCAAGTAAATAGTGTGAAGCCTACACTCTTCTAGGGTTATCATTGAGCATGAAAGTGACATATGGTAACCCAGAACTAATGCAAGAAAAAGAGGCAAGATATATTGGTTTGGGATTATCCTGGTCATGGAGGTGCCATACACTATTCAAGTAAATAGTGACTCTCACATGACATAAGATAATGTGGAGAGAACAATAATAAGAGGACACATACACTATCCATAGTCATCAAAAGAATGATAGAAACATATGAAAACTTTGAGTCCTTGCAAGCATGGGAGGTGACATACATCAATGGGTACTTGATGCGAGTGGAATAGGTGACATACATTAACCTAGGGTCAAATAAATCACAAATGAGACCAATTACAACAATATACTAATGGAGGAAAGGGGAGAAAACAAGGATATGACACCATTATAGAATGGGTTTCATAGTTGTAGGCTATGAAAGAACAACTGAGGACAAATCTCAAGACTAAGACCAAAGAAATGATAGTTGATCCCAACTAGGGATGGATTATATTGAGCAGGGACATACCCAAGATAAATATCTAGAAATAACCAATTCATTGATAATTCTTCTAAAGGAAAGGGAGAATATGGGGAATAGGGAAGAGATGAGGAAGAGGGGTGAGTATTTCTTGGAGCATTTGAAGGAAAAGGAAAAGTGGAGGAGGATAGAAAAGATCATGGAGTCTAGGAGAGGGAAAAGTCAAGGGGAGAGATATGAAATACCAAGATCCAATGAGGTAGGAGGTGGTTAGAGATGATGATTGGAGACCATGTTGGCCCCACAATGGTCCCATTGGATAAGGTTTTATTCAACTTTATAAAACCATGTTAAAACATCAAATCATTCTAAGATCAGAGAAGTTCATCCTTAACTACCAGAGAAAAGTTGAGGAAATAGACATAAGGAAAGAGAAAATGAGGTGCGGGAGAAGATCAAGGAAAATGTGAAGGAGGAGGAAGGGAAGTATCAAGTGATCCAAAAAATATTAGAGGAGGCATGCCATTTAGGTGAAGGAAACCATGAGGAGGGGAAAGAAGGTAATGGGATAGTCGTAGTGGTAAATATATTATCATGTTTAAGGTGTCCTAAATAAAGTTTGATATCTAAGTATTGAAGGGTTATGTAAAGGGATCTTATAAGGTAAGAGGGAGGCTTAGGGGAATTAGGAGGTATGTCACCCCATTATTTTGAATATGGGAGCTCCCCAAATTATTTTGATGTAGCTTGGGGTTGGGGGGAGGTGTGGTGTCAATAGATTGAGGATGAGGAACTTGTTTTGAAGAAGTATCAATTTGATATGTGATGCCTTGTTTACATGTATTTTTTTCGAGACATAAGAAATTGAATGGGAAGAGACCATGAGCCCTGCTCATAAGAAGAATATTTATTTCATTGAAAGACACATTAATTTATGTTTTTAGCGTTGTGATTATGATACTTTCACTAGTTTTCTAATGGAAATGGTTGGTACCTAATCCTTTGTGATCAAATGAATGAGTACTTGTCTCAAAAGAGGGAATCTCATGATCCTTATGCCACATGGATGTAGGTATGTAAGGTTTTGAAGGAAGGGGCCTTTAAGATAAGGTTGTAGGTTCAACATGGTAAATATGTTGAAGAGGAAAAGGTTTCCTAGGAGAGTCTTTGAGGTCTACAAATTATATAATGATTCTTATTCATGTTGTCACATGTAGGGGATGAGTACATAACAATTCCTATACAAGGTAGGTGATTGTATGTTTTCTCATCTAAGAGAGGTACAAGTTGTATGATATAATTGGATAGGAACAATTAAGGGTGTCATATTGGAAGTTGTATGTATATTCAATGGTTAACTTGGTTCACATAGTATGGGTTATGTCCTCCTGTGTTACAAATTTGGGTCATGATTGTTGTATGATTAATTGTATGACTTCATATCCCAATGGGTAAGAAAAAAGAGAGGAGAGACACTTTTCTCAAAAGAGGGAAGGGTTGATGACAACACCCCATTAGACTCACCAAAATGTAGTGAGAAAATGGATTCATTGTACCACACATGAGGGCATGGATGAAATACCACCTAGATCACACACACACACACAATGAAAAAACAAAGAAAGATGAGAGTGGATTCACCACTTGGTTTTAGGTCCAAACTAAGAAACCCTAGGGTGAGACAATGGAGGGTGTAATAAAAGGTAAATCCACTAGATTGATTAGGACCATAAGTTTTTGTTAATGATAACATTGTGATATGGATTATTAAGCTAATTCAATTAAGTTTTAAATTAGGTTTCACCAACAAAATAGAAAAGCAAATTGGACCAAACAACTAGGGTTAATTAAATGACAAATCCTTACTATGCTAGAAACCCTAATGTTGGAAAATGAAAGGGAAGAAGAGAACTCACCAAGAATTAGTCGTTATAGATGATGAAGTTCCTTGGGTTGAAGTGGATATTTGTGGTAGACCTCCAATAGTCATTCACATCTCGAAATGACATGAATATTTTTCTCTAAATTCCTACAAGAAATTACTTTCCTCGATATCCAATACATACATACATGTCGTCTTTTTTGGCCCTGAGGCACAAAAATAATGTCTTTGGCCTAGGTTTTCCTAACTGAGTTTAATTCTGAAGTGTAGGAGTTTCCTCATCTGAAGATATGATCTAGTGCACAATGGAGGATGACGATGTGGATTATGGAGAATATATCCTTGCTCCAGACGTTATTTTCTTCTCGAATTCAGAATTCATTAGTATCCAACAAGACAAAAGGGATCGTTCTCTATAGAAATTGTGTCCCTCGAAGGAGACGTGTGGTGGCATTGGAGACGTTGGATAATTAGGAGATATGGAGGGACATCACACCATGTAGAGGAGCATATCATTGCATTTGTGCAGCATGAACTCTAGGTATGATTTCCCTCTATGTGACAAAAATTCAATTTCATTTCCTTGGCAGGTTTGTAACTCAACACCTTTCGACCATGACCTGGTTCCTCTAAACATCACCTTGCAATCTAATTATTCCTTTTTTCATGACTCTTCTTGCTTGATAATATCTCCTACAAGGAAAAATAAAAGGTGTATTCAAGATCATCAGTAGAAAGTTAGGATGGTGGTGGGTGAGGATGTCTCTATGGGAAGTATTATGGATTTCTTGAATAAATCAATGGAAGGCCATTTTTGTGGAAACATGGTCTGCACTGAGAGCCTTGATCATTGACTAGATGATTCGTGGACTTTGGTACTTGGTTATCAGCCAACATTTCATGTTCTTGTTAAGGTTTGGTTATGCTTCTTATTCAAATCCCATAAATTCCATTGCTTGATCCTCAATCGAGATTGGATTTGAGGTCCATCGAGTTTGTCTCTTCAGGAATACAAAGTTCATTTTGACCCCAGGTGTGAGCCAATTTCCTCTCTAGTGGGGTGGGTTATTCTTCTGGGGATTCCAATTGTGTTCTAGCATGAATAAATTCTATATTTAATCGGTAATAAGATAGGAAAATTGATCATATTAGAACACCAAGCCTAACTGTAGGTGGGTCTGGGTGCAAGTGGAGGTTGATTTGAAAGAGGGGATCTTAGAGGAAATTGAATTGGTAGTAGGGGGATTTACTTGGATGAAGTGGATTGATTACTGGAATATACCATTCAGATGATATAAGTGCCACAATGTTGGTCACACTCAGGACTGGTGCCCTAGCCCCTCAAGGTTGAGGACGTTGTTCAAAAATGTCTGGAAACCTAAGATAGTGCAATTAAAATCTTGTGAAGTGGAGAAGTTTCCCAAGAACGATTTCCTGATGGCTCGTTCATCTGACATGGATTTGGTCTTAATGGGTATGAAGTTGGAAATAAGGCCTTCTTTAGCTAGTTCTCAGAAACCTTCATTGGGTAAGTCCTTTTTTACCTCTATTCCCTCCTCTTTGATTGAAGATTCAACTGTAGAATGTGTACCTCTTGCCCCTGGGTTGTTCTTAACTCCTCTTTGTTTCCCCAAATTAAGACTATGTCCATCCTCTCTAGTTCTAAGTATGTCGATACAGTGTCAGTATCCACATGTATGGATAGAGGAAAGAGGGAAGGAAATCAAGGTACACATGTAGTCTCAAAATATTATGGGAAAAAAAATTAATCCATCCTTCCTCGCTTCAAGGGTTATCAAATCCACCCTCAATATAAGGCTAAGGAAGATGGGGCCATTAATAGACGTATAGATCTAGAAAGGGAAATTGGTTCCTAGGTGAGAATAAAATCCCACCTTTAGATGGATTAATTATAAGATGAAAAGGATATTAGAAGTGGAAAACAAGCCACTGTTGTTTAGTCCCTTAGAGTAGGGATTACTCTATCCAAGGGCGAGACATGATTTGCATGTATTTCAACATTCTTAGGGTCAAGGGTGCCCCCAATATGTTATCCCTCAAAACAATGGTAAAATATTTTTCTCTGAATGTTGTCATCCTCCAAGAAACTATGTGTGTTGGCTCCAAGGCCATGGATTCCCTCTCTCCTTGATTGAAGGATTGTTCGTTTTTCTCTCTTGATTTGGAAGGTCTCTTAGGTGGCCTATTGAGAGCCTAGATCCTTAACCTTAAGGTTCTCTCTACCTCTACTCTGAACTCTGGAATTTTAGTGGATCTGGAAGTGTTGGATTTTCTCTCCTCCTTTCGTGTAATCAATATATATGTCCTGTATGCAGAAAATAAAAAAATAAAAAAAATTGGGAAGTGTTGCCTTCCTTCGGGGCCTTTTGTTGGATTACTAAGAGGGGGGATGAATCAGTAATAGATAAATTCAATCCTTTTTAACCACAAAATGCAAGTGTTATATCAATATAGAATTATAATCCAATAGTTGTAGAGTAAATAAACAATGAACAAATAAACAATAATACACATACACCGTACACCAATGTTTTTACGTGGAAACCCAAAGTGAGAGAAAACTACAGAATGATTTTTCTTATATGTCTTCAAGAATTACATTCATTGGAAGCACCAAATTCCTTTGTTTTCCAGTTGCAACTGGAAGGAGGCTCCAACCCCCTAGTTTCTCACGCCACAACCTGAATGAAGCTCCAACTCCCCAATTCTCTAGCTACAACCAGAAGGAGACTACAACCCCCTATTTTCTCCGGCTACAACTGGAACATGGCTACAACCACCTGTCATTTCCCTGTCCAACCACCCTGACATAGAAGTAGAATGATGGAACCAATGTCACACTATCATTGTGAGATATACCACTGTACAACTGTACCGACCTGTACCAATGACCTACATCCAACCTGTACTATTTCCCTGCAATCAAACTGTACCTGAAATGAACATGTATCAAACAAAATACAACAAATACGCGACCTGTAGTTTTGCAACATGCATATGTACGAACCCTATCTATTCAACAACATGTGTATGTATGTGAACTATCTATTATGAAACTTGCATATGCCTTTTGAAAAAATGGACACTCAACCTATAGTTCTACAACATGTGTATGTACGCACATTATCTATACAACAACCTGTGTATGTACACATCCTGTCTGTTATGCAACCTACGTATACCTTTTCAAAACTAGGGTTTTCTTTCTTTTTAAAACTTATGATCCTCTACAACTTCTTTCACATAGATCTGCAACCTATCATTGTATCAAGACTATAACTATACCCTATGCATGCATCTTCATACTTAACCTTTACCCAAAGTATCTATATCTCTCTCTAGTCATGTGCCATATAAGTGTGTGTAATCATGAACAAGTATAATACCCCTCACATGATCTAGACATCAAACCCTTCTGATATTCAACCTCTCAATACATCAACCAATTCACAAATACAAGCTCTCAACCATGTACCACAAAAACCCTTAGCCATATGCTAAGAAATACAGGAAAAGGGGAAGGAAATCAAGGTCAACATGTAGTCTCAAAATATTATGGGAAGAAAAGTTAATCCATCCTTCCTCGCTTCTAGGGTTATCAACTCAACCCTCAATAGAAGGCTAAGGAAGATGGGGCCATTAATAGACGTATATATCTAGAGAGGACAATTGGTTCCTAGGTGGGAACAAAATCCCACCTTTAGATGGCTTAATTATAAGATGAAAAGGATATCAGAAGTGGAAAACAAGCCACTTTTCTTTAGGCCCTTAGAGTAGGGATTTCTCGCTCCAAGGGTGAGACATGATTTGCATGTATTTCAACATTATTAGGGTCAAGGGTTCCCCCAATATGTTATCCCTCAAAACAATGGTAAAATATTTTGCTCTGAACGTTATCTTTCTCCAAGAAACTATGTGTGTTGGCTCCAAGGCCATGGATTCTCTCTCTCTCCTTGGCTGAAGGACTGTTCATTTTTCTCTCTTGATTTGGAAGGTCTCTTAGGTGGCCTATTGAGATCCTAGATCCTTATCCTTAAGGTTCTCTCCACCTATATTATCAACTCTGTCATTTTGGTGGATCTAGAATTGTTGGATTTTCCCTCCTCCTTTCATGTAATCAATCTATATGTCTTGTATGCAGGAAAAAAAAAAAAACAATTTTGGGAAGGGTTGGCTTCCTTGGGGGCCTTTTGTTGGATTACTAAGAGGGGGGGTGAATTAGTAATAGAGAAATTCAATCCTTTTTAACCACAAAATGCAAGTGTTATATCAATATAGAATTATAATCCAATAGTTGTAGAGTAAATAAACAAATGAACAATCATACACATACACAATACACCAGTGCTTTTACGTGGAAACCCAAAGCGAGAGAAAACCAAGGAATGATTTTTCTTATATTTATTTAATAATTACATTCATTGGAAGCACCAACTTCCTTTGTTTTCCAGCTGCAACTAGAAGGAGGCTCCAACCCCCTAGTTTCTCAGGCTACAACCTGAGGGAAGCTCCAACTACCCAATTCTCTTGCTACAACCAGAAGGAGGCTACAACCCCCTATGTTCTCTGGCTACAACCACCTGTCCTTGACCTGTCCAACCGCCTTGACATTGAAGTAGAATGATGGAACCACTATCAAGCCATCACTGTGAGATATACCAATGTACAACTGTACCACTGACCTACAGCCAACCTGTACTATTGCCTTGCAATCAAACTGTACCTGAAATGAACATGTATCAAACAAAATAAAACAAATACACGACCTATAGTTCTGCAACATGCGTGTGTACACACCCTATCTATTCAACAACCTACATATGTATGTGAACTATCTGTTATGCAACCTGTGTATGCCTTCTGAAACAAGGGATACACAACCTGTAGTTCTACAAAATGTGTATATACGCGCACTATCTATACAACAACCTTTGTATGTACACATCATATATTTTATGCAACCTACGTATACCTTTTGAAAACTAGGGTTTTCTTTCTTTTGAAAACTTATGATCCTCTGCAACTTCTTTCACATAGATCTGCAACCTGTCACTAAATCCAGACTGTAACTGTACCCTGTGCATGCATCTTCATACATAAACTTTACCCAAAGTATCTATATCTCTCTCTATTCATGTGCCATATAAGTGTGTGTAATCATGAACAAGTATAATTCCCCTCACATGATCTAGACATCAAATCCTTTCTTACATTCAACCTTCAATACATCAACCAATTCAAAAATACAATCTCTCAACCATGTACCACAAAAAACCTTAGCCATATGCCAAGAAATACAAGATGTGCCTCAAATATAAAAAGAAGAATCAATGATAAATATTGATTATACCAGCACTATATTTTTGTAGATTTGACTTATACAGAAGATCCCATACAACCACTAGTATCTCTAGGGAGAATCCTCAAATATCCATAACCATTTCTCATGCATACATCAAAATCCAACTACTCATAGAAATAAGACATACATTTTGAACCAGTGGATAGATATTATGTATTTGATCATTGTAGACCTTCCTGGGAGCTTGATCTTAGAATCTAGAACCTCGACATCTTCATCTTCTCAAGTTTCCATGACTTTATCCTCATGTACGTGCCCTAATACACTGCCAACTCGTGTATGTACGCACCCTAATACAATGTTATCCTGGGTACACCTCATAACTTAGATTTTTTTAGTATTCACTGTAATTTTGAAACTTTCGTCGTCAACCCTTCATGCTACCTCAGAATTTTGCAACTTCAGATGTATCAAAGAGTACTTGCAATAAGCCTTACACAACAATAGATATTCAATATGTTCAAGTGTGATTAAATGAGAGAGCCTTGCCTCGTATTTATACTTTCATGTAGAATCCTTAAGAGGTTACCTTTTAACAATCTTAACCCAGTTTCCTTATTTTAGGTTTAACCCACTTATAACCACTTGTCCACTTAACTTAACCACTTTCCATAATTAGTAAGTTCTCCATTAAATTTATTATTTAAATAATTTATTTTGCATCCTCTTTGACTTATAGTACACTCATCACTTCACTTTATTATTTAAATAATTTCTTCCTTGCAAACAATTTGACTACTTTGACCTTTTGGGGCTTCCATATGACTCATGAGGGTTCTCCAACTTCACATGGCCATAACTCTCTAACCGTGAGGAGTTATGTGATGTTCCACATACCACTGGAAATGGAATGACATGTAATATCCACCTAGAATAGTCTTACCTACAAATATATCAAAACACATACCATTATCCATCAAAAAAAACTTGGGTCCATTACCTAAACCTTTGTGATACTGGAATTCGCTACCGGAATTTCTTCAAGGGTTGACATCAATGACAACCAACCCAAATAATCAACGATATCCCCCTTTGAAATTGATGGCAACACTTTGATGTAATATTGAAGTCATATCAATCATGATCCCCTTGTGACCATCACTCCCCCTAAAACCATGCCTCTATGCTCTTTCTCCAAGAATTTACATTTGCAACCAATAAATATCTCCCCTTTTGTCATCAATGGTAAATGTATCTTTCCATTTGGGGTTGCTCCCCCTAACTAAATTTTCCTTGGGGATACTCCCCCTAACTAAACTCTTTCTGAAACTAGTCCCTCGACATGAACTATCCTCTTTATGGTGATTCCGCGTGTATATCTAAGACATATAATATAATCATTCAAAATCATTCATTTTGGAGTAGAAATTACTCTGATTCTCTGATGAAGATACTCAAAGGATTCTCTTGAAAGAGGTTTTGTAAATATATCTGCCACTTATTCTTTTGTTCCCACATATTCAACTCTGATGTTCTTCTCTGCAAATCATTCCTGTAGAAAGTGATACTTTATTAGAATATGCTTCATCTTGGAGTGCATCATTGGGTTCTTTGAGATACTGATGGTGCTTGTATTATCACAATATATTGGAATTGGATCAACATACTCAACCTGTATATCTGTCAGATTTTTTTTCATCCATAGAACCCGTTTACATGTTGTTGTTGCAATATACTCTACCTTAGATGTAGATAAGGATACAGATGATTGCTTCTTGCTTATCCATGATATTAAACACTCACCCAAGTAGAACGTTTCTCCATGGGTGCTTCGTTGGTCATCAATGCAACCTACCCAATCTGCATCTATGTAGGAAATAAGTGATAGATCCTTTCCTTTTGGATACCATAATAAAAAATCTTATGTTCATTTGAGATATCTGAACATCCTCTTCACTGCTAATACATGTGATTCCTTTGGTCCTGCTTGAAATCGTGCCACCTGTCCAACTTCCTGCATTACATTTGGTCTGGATGTTGTCACATATAGTAAGCTTCCAATCATTAACATATATTTCCTCTGGTCTCTAGACTTTGAATCATCATCTTTTCTCAACTTGAAATTGGTTTGCATAGGGGTTATAACTAGTTTTCAATATTCCATTCTGAACCTCTTTAGCATTTCTCTGATATACTTAGTTTGAGAAATGAAAATTCCTTGGTTTCTTTGATGTATATGACGACCTAGAAAGAATGATAGTTCTCCAAGTAATGACATTTAAAATTCATTCTGCATGTCCTTTGCCATTTTTTGGCTTAACCTGTCATCATTGCTTCCAAAATAATATCATCAACATAAACTTCAATTAGTAAAATACTATCTTGAGTTACCTTGATGTAGAGGTTGTTGTCTGCACTTCCTTTTCATAACCTTGTCAGTTGTAGATATTTATCCAGTCTAGAGTACCATGCGCTAGGATCTTGTTTTAGACCATACGAGGCCTTCTTAAATTTACGCACATAATTTGCATTCTCTGACAACTTAAATCCTTTTGGTTTTTCAATGTAGACTTCTTCTTCAAGTTCCCCATTCAAAAAATATGATTTCACATCCATCTGATACACTTTAATATTTTTGGAGCATGCATAAGCTAAAAGAAATCAGATTGATTCCATTATAGAAACTGGGGAAAATTTCTCTTCAAAGTTGATTCCTTCAACATGTGCATATCCTTTACATACCAATCTAGATTTGTTCCTTGTAACCTTTCCATCTTCATTCAATTTATTCTTGAATACCCACTTTGCGCCAATCACATTCTTATTCTTTGGTTTTGGAACCAATTCCAAAGTGTCATTTTTCTCTATTTGATCCAATTCTTCATCCATGTCCTTATTCCATAGTTCATCCTTGCTGGCTTGTTCAAAACTATTTGGTTCAATATTAGATGAGAGTGCTAGGTGTATTTGTTCGGGTGAACGAGTTCCTCTTCTAGTCTCAACTCCTGCATATTTGTTTTTGATAATCTGATCTGAAGGATGATTCTTCTGTACTCGTTTGCTAGGTGTCTTTGGAGGCACTTAATGAAATTTTTCTTCTACTTCTATCTGATCCTCTTCATATTCCTCTTGTACTTCTTCTTCATCTTCTGCTTCTTCTTCATAAAGTTGTTCCATTGATTCATTTTATTCTTCCTTTAATTCTCATCTACCTGTTTCATCAATTGTTACATTGATGCTTTCCACAACTTTGTTCAACCTCAGATTGTAACACTTGTATGCTTTCCTTGTACTTGAGTACCCAACAAGTACTCATTTGTCCACACGAGAGTCAAAATTTCTCATTCTTCCACCTTCTCTTTTGATTTAGCATTTGCTTCCAAATACTCTGAAGTGCTTCACATTTGTTAGTCTTCCTTTCCATAGCTCGTAGGGATTTTGGTCATTGTTGTTTCTAAGCATTACTCTTTTTTGAATGTGAACTATTGTATGCACTGCATGTGTCAAAAAAAATCTATCAATTTGGAATCCATTAACATTGTTCAAGCCATTTCTTGTGTAATTATCATCCATTATGATATTGTTCCTTTGTCTCTGGACTGCTATCTGAACCAATCTATGAATCTATTCTCTCATCCATTTTCATATATCTATCCAAACCTACTAAGTGTACTTACGAATCCATCTCTGGCCATACTATCTAAGACTCTACTTCACAAATGTCCATAATGTTGACCCATTTATCACTATACTATCATGAAGTCTTCACTACTACAACTAATTGTACCTCTGCTAATTGACTGCTCTGGATCTATCTACTCAAACTCTACAAGCTACTTGAAGGATGGTTCTTTGGTCTGTCACAACTATCCCATAGACTCCCCATGTCTAATATTCATATTACCCAGGAGTCTCTAAGCCGCATGGCTTAGAACAATTCCTTATCATATGTGTATTCATCATCATCTTCATTGGTAGATTCATCATCTCTTTAAGCTCTGATTTCTTTCTTTCTTTCTACGGATTCATCTTTCATTTCAATTCCTAAAAGAACAATATCTTGAACCTGTTCCTTATTTACCTGTCCTTCTTTTCTTTCAGTTACTTTCCAAACCTTTATGTATATAACATTTTTCTTTTTCTCTGTAGAATTTTCTTCATCTTGTTTTATTGTCAATCTTTCGATCTATGGGACCTGGTATTTGATCACATGTTCTTCATGTTTTCTTCTCCATGCGTTCTAATATCTGATATCAGTGTTCTATTTCATGGAAGTATCAATCATGTTTCTACAATCACTATCTATGTGTCCATAGTTATGACATTTGTAACATTCAATGTTACGTGGCGCCACATGGGCATTTTTTTCTTAAAATTTTCTTTTATAATCCCTGTAATATGCAACCTTATGTCCAAAGTTAGTACAATAAAAACAATGACCATAAAAGAAATTTTCATACTTGGGAGTGAATGATGTTCTTTGTGGCATAGTCCTTCTGAATTTCTGCCTCGATTGATCATGATCATGATTGAATCTTATTTGTGTCTTGAACATGGACGGTCTTCTTGAAGATGTATCTTCAATAGTTTTCTTAGATTTTGGTTGACCATGGTTCCTTCCTTTGAGTACTTCTGCATAACTTTTCTATTTTCGTCATTCTTATTTTCTAGCAACCTATAGTGCTTCTCTTCATTCTCTATAAATGATGTGGATGTTTCTATCTCTTCAATGTTATTGTTGAGCTTGAAGATTTTACTTCTCAATGTGACAACTTCTTCTTCAAGCTTCTCAACCTCTTCTTCTTTCTTCATTATCTGAGACTTCATGACTTCTTCTGTTTTCCTTGCTTCTTCAAGCTGAATTTTTAATGTGATTATCTCTCCTTCAAGTACTTTATCTTCTTGACCAAACTATGACTCAAGCTGGTTTAGGTCGTTAGTTCTTTCCTTGAGATGATATGTCAATATATTCTCTCACATTTCTTCTTCTTCCTTCTGTGTTGCTATGTTGGATTCCAAATACTGCTTTTGATATTCAAGATTTTCTTCGATCTTTATAGCTTCTTCTAGTTGAGTTCTTAAGTTCTCGATGACTTGTTGGGCTTATTAAAAAATGTGAACATTTTCCTTTTGTTTCATCAATTCTTTCTTGAGTGACTTGTTTTCTTCTCTTTCTTTTCTTAATTCTTCTAAAGCACTAATCAATTCTACTTCATAATTGTCTTCTTTTTCAATTAGTTTTTTTATCTCATTTCCTTAATGGCATTCTATTTCAAGATGTCTGTGTTTTTCACAATTAAATAAAAACAATATACCTTTATTGATTATGTACTCTTCATCTTCTGAATATGTTTGACATGGTAAACATATTCCTTCTTGATCTATACCTGCATCTTCTTTGGCATTTTCTAAACCTGCGATGGGTGAAGAATATATGGCATGTAACTTATCCCAAAGTTCTTTGGCTGATGACCATTTACCAACCTTTTCTCTTACCAGATTAGGTAATCCTTCCCAGATGAAATCCATTGCTATTTTGTTATTCTTCTTCAATTCCTTATTGGTTGTAGTCTTTTCCCTTTTTGAACTATCATATCATGTAACGACTGATAGCCAAATATAATGCCCTTGTGCCTGTAAAAATACTTTCGTTCGTCTACTCCACATCTCATACTTTAAACCATTTTGACCATTAAACAGTGGTACTCAATTCTTAGAATAATCCATGATCTCCTTCCAGTGGTTAAATGGTTTCCTGAAGGAACCGGCTCTAATACCAATTGTTGGATTACTAAGAGGGGGGTGAATCAATAATAGAGAAATTTAATCCTTTTTAACCACAAAATAGAAGTGTTATATCAATGTAGCATTATCATCCAATAGTTGCAGAGTAAATAAACAATGAACAAATGAGAAATCATACACATACACAGTACACTAGTGTTTTTACGTGGAAACTCAAAGCGGGAGAAAACCACTAAATGTTTTTTCTTATATGTATTTAAGAATTACATTCATTGGAAGCACCAACTTCCTTTGTTTTCTAGCTACAACTGGAAGAAGGCTCCAACCCCCTAGTTTCTCAGGCTACAATCTAAGGGAAGCTCCAACTCCCCAATTCTCTATCTACAACCAGAAGGAGGCTACAACCCCCTATGTTCTCTGACTACAACCGGAAGGTGGCTACAACCACTTGTCCTTGCCTTGTCCAACCTCCCTAATGTAGAAGTAGAATGATGGAACCATTGTCACGCTATCACTGTGAGATATACCACTGTACAAATGTACCAACCTGTGCCACTGAACTGCATCCAACCTGTACTACTGCCCTGCAATCAACCTATACCTGAATTGAACGTGTATAAAAAAAATACAACAGACACACGACATGTATTTATGCAACATGCATATGTGCATGCCCTATATGTTCAACATCCTGCATATGTATGTGAACTACCTGTTTGTAGCCTGTGTATTCCTTCTGAAACTAGGGATACACGACCTGTGTTCTGCAACATGTGTATGTATGCACCCTATCTATACAACAACATGTGTATGTATGCATCCTATTTGTTATGAAACCTGCATATACCTTCTGAAAACTAGGGTTTTATTTCTTCTAAAAACTTATGATCCTATGCAACTTCTTTCACATAGATTTACAACCTGTCACTGTATCCAAACTATAATTGTACCATGTGCATGCAGCCTCATACATAAGCTTTACCCAAAGTATCTATATATATCTCTAGTCATGTGCCATATAAGTGTGTGTAATCATGAACAAGTATAATACCCCTCACATGATCTAGAAATCAAACCCTTTCTAATATTCAACCTCTCAAAACATCAACCACTTCAAAAATACAATCTCTCAACCATGTACCACAAAAACCCTTAGCCATATGCCAAGAAACACAAGATGTGCCTCAACTACAACAAGAAGTATCAATGATAAATATTGATTATACTAGCATTGTATTTCTATAGATCTGATTGATACAAAAGATCCCATGCAACCACTAGTCTCTCTAGGGAGAATCCTCAAATATCCATGATGATTTCTCATGCATACATCAAAATCCAACTACTCATAGAAATAAGACATGTCGTTTGAACCAATGGATAGATCTGATGTATCTCAGAGTATCTGATCACTGTAGACCTTCCTGGGAGATTGATCTAAGAATATATAACCTCGACATCTTCATATTCTCAAGTTTCCATGACTTTAACCTCATGTATGAGCCCTAATACACTTCCATACCATTTATGTACACACCCTAATACATTGTTAGCCTGCGTACACCTCATAAATTAGGTTTTTTTAGTATTCACTGTAATTCTGAAACTTTCACCGTCAACCCTTCGTGCTACCTCAAACTTTCGCAACTTTGGATGTATAAATGAGTACTTGCAATAATCCTTACACAACAATAGATATCCAATATAATCAAGTGTGATTGAATGAGAGAGCCTTGCCTCTTATTTATACTTTCATGTAGCATCCTTAAGGGGTTACCTTTTAACCATCTTAACCCACTTTCCTTATTTTAGGGTTAATCCACTTATAACCACTTGTCCACTTAACTTAACCACTTTCCATAATTAGTAAGCTCTCCATTAACTTTATTATTTAAATAATTTATTTTGCATCCTCTTTGACTTATAGTACACTCATAACTTCACTTTATTATTTAACATTTTAGCTCATTATTCAAGGAGCTAGTTGATTTTACTATTGAGGAAATGTTAGGAGTTCTCTGACTGTTCCCTAAGGTTTTCACTAAAGAAATGAATGAAGTGTTGGACATGAGATTTTGGAGGTCGAGCTAGAGTTGACCCTTTTTTCCATGAAGAAAGGAAAAATCCCAGGTCCTGATGGGTTTTTGGTTGAATTATATATTGGTTTTTTCAAGCTACTAAAAGATGATATTATGAAGGTGAATCAATAATCCAAACGAAGTGGGAAATTTCTGGGATAAATGAAATCCATGTTTTTGGCCCTCATTCCAAAAATAAAAGGATGTGGTCTCTTTAGAATAATACCATATGATTTCTTTTTGTAACGTCATATATAAGGTGGTATCCAAATCATAGAAAACAGACTTAATCCTATCCTGAGTGGTATCATTTCTGAGGAACGATTTGGCTTCCTCTTCAAGAATCAAATTCACGATGAAGTGGATCTTTCCCAAGAGGTGATGCATTCAATTAAAACTTCTAAAATTCCCTCATTCTTGCGCCAATTGTATTTTTCAAAGGCCTATGACAAGGTGAGTTGGAGCTTTCTTTGTTTGGTACTAGTTCAAATGGGGATGAACCTCACCTATGTTAATCAGATTCTAGGATGTGTTCAATTTTCCTCCTTCATGGTTCTCATCAATGGGTCCCCTTATAGATTATTTGGAGCTTTTTGGGGCCTTAGATAGGGGTTCTATATTTCTACTTTTCTCTTTCTCTTGGTGGTGAAAGGGCTCAGTAAATTTTTGAGTAATGCAAGAAGTTATGGCAAGCTGAAAAGACTCAAAGTCTCTCCCATTGAAATTATTTCTCGCCTTATTTTCGTTGATGACGTCCTCCTATTTGGTGCAAGTTATCTTAAGGAATTCCAAGGTATCATATATGCATCTTTGAATTTTTATTTTAGGCTACATGAATGGAAATAAACTGGTTGAATTCATGTGTTCACTATTCCTTCCCTCAGGAAGATACGACTTTCCTTATGGAAAGTTCTCTTCCCTTCCCAAGGAAAATCTTGGACAATGGACTTAAGTGCCTAGGCTTCAATCTTAAGATGAATGCCTACAATTTTGAAGACTGGTTATGGTTGTAAAAAAAAATAGAAGGTTGTATTTCTTTATGGGTTAACAGATGGTTTTCAAGAGGAAGTAGGTTGGTCTATTCTAAATCAGTTCTACAAAGTATCCTTGTCTATTGGACATCCATTTCCATTGTGTCTAAAGGCATTTTGACGAAGATTAGGAATTTTTGTTTTCAATTCTTGTGGTATGGAATCCATGTAGAGGATGGGATCCCATTGGTTAAATGTTCTAACCTATCCCAACCAAAGAGTATGGGGGGTTGGGGGATAAAAAACCCTTATCTATTCATTCAATCTCTTACATGCAAAAGCCTTTGGATGATTACTTAGAACTCATATCTCTAGGGAAGGGTGATGAAATCAAAATACTTGGGTAGTCTCTCTATGGAATATTGTTTCTCAATCCCAAGGAAGTCTTCTAAAAATAGTTTGATCATATAAAAATATTTAGTAGAAGCATTCCCTCTAGTGGGAAATTGGACTATGTGGGGGATTGTGAATGGTAAGAAATTTTAAATTGGGGAGGATCTATGGGCTAGAGTGGAATACGATTATAAACTCTCTAATGATCTTTGGAATTTCCTGCATAACTAGGATATATTTTCTCTTTGGGATGCCATGGCTTAGGATCATAGTTGTATTGGTATACATGGTTGGAAATATCAAAATAAAATGAGTTGGGCTTGGTCGATGATCTTGTTGAGGAATGACACAAGTTCATTGATAAGATATGCTATGATCACATAAATATGGTCGAAGAGGACCTTGACTCTCTTGTTTGGTCAATGAATTCCTCATCTAATTGTTTCACCACCAAGATGGGTTATAAAGATCAAATGGAAGCATAGTTCAATGCGCCTTTTGTGGTGGTGGGACCATGTTTGGAAGCTTCATGGTCCACTGAAATAAAAAATAGTCATTTGTATTTTAATCAGAAACACTATTAACATGGGATAATGAGTTCAAGAGAGGTTGGATTGGTCCTAATAGATGTGCTCTATGTCGAAAAGCGGAGGAAATGATTTTTCACCTTTATGTCTCCTTCCCCTTTACATCTTATGTATGGAGCCTCATCACCAAAAATTTTAATCCAAGGGTGTCTTGGTTACATGATAGTTTGGACCTATGTGCTAAGGGTTGGTTAATGGATGTAGCAATGGAAATATATGATTCTCTTCCTTGTCATTTTTTTACTATATTTGATGGGATCAAAATATTAGTGTGTTCTAGGACAAGCAAGTCCCAGTGGAGGTAGTTGTTGGTTGGTTCGAAAAACTCTCAAAGGAATAAAATGTGACCCCAAACAAAGGAAATCAGGGGTGCCTACTATTCTTCTCCTATATTATGAGACCCCTTGGGGTTTTTTTGATGGGTCCAGCCAAGGTCATCCCCCTCAGGTGTGGATTTGGTGTTTTTCTATGTGAATTCACATTATTTATTTCATATTAGATATGCTCCTAGTCTGGGATCCAACACTAAGGCTGAATTCTTGGTTATGTATTCTCTGCTCTTTTTTGAAAATTCACATGAGAATAATAATCTACAGGTGTTGGGGGAATCACGGGTCGTTATCAACTAGGTTAATGGGAAAAAAAAGTGTATATTATCCATCTGCAATCCCGAGTGAGTCAGTCACATTGGCTTATTCAAGCGTTTGAATGGTCATCCTTCACTCATATTTATCATGAATTAAATCAAAAGGTGGATCAACTGTCTAACGAGGCCCTTGATTGCTTTGTTGGCTCTTTCTCTATTCAATAATTTCACGATGAATAGGAGTCAAAGAGCATTGAATTTTCTTTCTATTATCTTTCTCTTTTTTGAGTAAGCATTGGCGACAGTCTGTATAGTTTTGTTCTATAAGTTCTTTGTGTTTGAACTGAATGGTCCTTTGGATACTGGAAAATGTTTTGTAATGGTATTTCTATTTTTTATTTTGATACTTTGTTTGGAATGTAATATGGAGGGTGACAAAAAAAAATTGATTTGTAGCCACCAGCGTCCCTGACAAATGAAAGAGTCTAGTTTGAGGAGTCCCTCGAACGATTCATATGTATATTCATATGTATATACATACATGTGTGTGTATACATATACAGATACANATATATATATATATATATATATATATATATATATATATATATATATATATATATATATATACTTACATGTGTGTGTGTGTGTGTGTGTGTGTGTCAGAGTGACCTCAAGGCATAAGATAATTTCATATTAGTTGTTAGGGTACCCAAGTCATACAAAATCATCATGATGTTCCTTTTGATTGTGTGTTGCAAATTTGGTATAATAACATTATTGATTTTAAGGCTCAAAATGACCCTCTATTATGTGACTTACATATTAGAAGTGGTGGTTCCTTAAGGAAATTTGTGGTACAATTAGTGTCAAAATATCAAGAAGCCTTTTTTGGTTTAAACCAAGTTGAATTCCTCAATATCAAGTCCTAAATGGGTTTTGGAGGCTATAGACCCGAATTACGACATCCTAACTGACCATGGACTCAATTCAGGGGTTTGTGCTCCCCACTAGAACCATGAAGTTAAGAAATTCCCCAAATGGATACCCTAGGGATCAAACTGAGTCAAACTAGTAACCTAAGGATAAATACCAAATGGGAATAGGGACTTACGAAACCCACCTAAGAACTATATACATATCAGTGACATCCCACATATAGTCTAGGGCAAGAGAGACTCCAAGAAGGTCATACATTACATTAGAGTAGTATTTCAAAAGTATTATGTCATCATTGGGTGGGGTGGACCACATAAATCACTACTTGGGGGGTAGGTGTATGCAAATACCAACGTGCGAATTTTATATGCTACATGAAATTTTATCATGGTTACTCACTTCATTGTTTTTATTTATAGTAGTTAAGGGGATACCAATTGTCCTTAAAAATAATTTTAAATTCACCTAACATCAAAGTCTAAGTGGCATTGAGTGTTTCTCTTTTCTCACACAAGTTTTCCCACCATAAAAAAGTTTCTTCACATGTGTGCAACATTGTGAAGGAAACCTTATCATGGTGATCAAACTAGAACCATGAATTTAAGAAATTCCCCAAATGGATACCCTACGGATCAAACTGAGTCAAAATAGTAACCTAAGGATAAATACCAAATGGGAATAGGGACTTAAGAAACCCACCTAAGAACTATACATATCAGTGACATCCCACATCTAGGCTAGGGTGAGAGAGACTCCAAGAAGGTCATACATCACATTAGAGTATTATTTCAAAAGTATTATGTCATCATTGGGTGGGGTGGACCACATAAATCACTACTTGGGGGGTAGGTGTATGCAAATACCAATGTGGGAATTTTTTATGCTACATGAAATTTTATCATGGTTACTCACTTCATTGTTGTTATTTATAGTAGTTAAGGGGATACCAATTGTCCTTAAAAATAATTTTAAATTCACCTAACATAAAAGCCTAAGTGGCATTGAGTGTTTCTCTTTTCTCACACAAGTTTTCCCACCATAACAAAGTTTCTTCACATGTGTGCAACATTGTGAAGGAAACCTTATCATGGTTGCCCACATTATCAATGTTATTTCTAGTAGTTAAGGGGATAACAATTGTCCTTGAAAATAATATTAAAATTACCCAACATCATAGCCTATGTGACCTCAAGTATTTCTCTATGCTCAGATAATTTTTCCCACCATAGAAATTGTTTTTCACATGTGTGCAGTATTATGAAGGCAATCTTATCTTCCTCTATGTATTGCTCATAATAGGGATTGAGTTTCCTTAGCTAGTGATCACGTTGTGGAGAATCCATCTAATTTTCATAGGGTGGAATTTCCACCTTACTTTGTACTTTGAGGATCCAAAATTTGTAATTGGTGGTGAAGTGTTGCTCAACTTGATATCAGAATTGCTCATAGAATTTAAACTAGACATACCCATATATAGTGATACAACAAAGTTTGTCCTAAGAGTTATTTGTTCATCCAAGTTCCATTATTCCATTAATGTTTCCAAGTCCTTTCTTGAGCACTACAATTCGACTCTAAAAAAAAAAATCCAACTCCTCCTCTCTTTGAGAAGGAGTATACCATAAGATATGCATGAAACTCTTGCAATTGTATGTGAAATGATGTCCTAATATCGATGTTATCCAAATGAGGAGTGCACTAGAAAAATTAGTGCAACCACAACACAAATTATAGATAGTTCAATTTATAGTGCATGGGAATATTCTTAGAGCATGATTGATAAGAGTTAGTGCCCTGAGGAAAATCAAATATGCAGCACAAAGTTATTGGCACAAAGGTTTGGGAAACAAATGAACTCTCAAATTGTGTTCAAGGAGTGAATTGTATAGTAAGACATAAGAACATGAAGCTTTGAGAAAAAATATAATTATATCCAACCAACCCAATTTACATATCATAAGGTGTATAAATGATATAAGGGAAGATAAAACATTTCTTGTTTGCTCAATTTTTCATTTTCAATATAATAATTTATAAACATTTTATGAAAAGAGAAGAGACTAAGTCATAGAAGATGATTTATCATGATTTTCGGAATTTTTTGCACCAATCTATTGAGTTTTTTTAACTACACTAGTGTTCTCATGTTGTTTGGTTGTGTTTCTTGCAATGAAGTCGACATGCTAGGTTGTGCAACCAAAACTAATTGTGTCTAAACAAATGGAAACAATGGACTATCCACATTGAGTTTTAGCATTGGTGTAACAAAATTCTCTACCATTGTAAAAAACATGAAGGGTTGATAGCTTCAATGTTCAACCTTTTTTTTATCCTTTTTGTTATTCCTCACCTATAGAGCAACCACCAATTCTTTGCACCCATACATGGGATAAATTCTAGTTGAACGTCTCCTTAGCGTAACTCCAACTACCATCAACTTAGTTAACCTCTAAAATCATCTAAGATCAATCCATGTTGTTGTAATATATTTTAGATATTCGCATAAACAAAGAAAATTTATTTTCTAAAATAATAGAGGTCTTTCCTAGTGCTCAAGTTGATCCATTTAGCTATCTAGTTAGTTTTGAGGAAAGATATTTATTTGTTGCATAATAGTTGACCTCACATTATAGTCTTTGCGTCTTATTTCACAATAAATTAGTTGCATAGATCCCAAAGTGATATTATATTTTTTTTATTATTTTTTTTATTTGGTTTAATATAGTGTCCATGTTTACTATCTTATTTCAAGACAGGGAGAGTGAAACTGATGGTTCACATGCACATCAAACCAAACGTTTTCTTAGTTAGTGTTTCCATCAACATTGTGGTTACTTCGATGCCCTCCCATGTTGCAACTCATTTCTCCAAGTCTCTTTGAACTAGGATA
This sequence comes from Picea engelmannii, assembly GCA_009831015.1. Taxonomy (NCBI): domain Eukaryota; kingdom Viridiplantae; phylum Streptophyta; class Pinopsida; order Pinales; family Pinaceae; genus Picea; species Picea engelmannii. The sequence goes on along the minus strand of ML787599.1, from coordinate 35,290 downwards.
CAAATAGGTTTTATCTCTAAATTCAATGGCCTTTGCTTTGAGTGAGATTCATAAATATCTCTCATTAACTTTTAGGGAAAATATTTAAAAATGAATAAAAATAACACTCCTTATGTAAATTATTTAGCTCAAGTAGAAGAAACGGTGGGAAGGATTTTTTACCTATCTATTGATGGGGTGGAATTCCCAGCATCAATAGTAGTGGTTATCCTTGGAAGAGAGGTGAAATGAGATTATCTCCCATTTGATGTAAGAAACCCCATCTGGATTTTGGCACAACAGTCATTATTATTTTGGGTGGTTTACTGGTTGTGGCCCAATCCATTGTTTAAGGTTTTTCAAATGCAATGAATGAAAAGAAAATGAAATAATATGAAAATGAACAATACTCTATGTTTAATATATAATAAACTAAAAATACAAAGCCAACATAAATAAATGCAATCAATAAATAGGAATTAATTTGGTTCGCCAAATTATAAAAAAACGTCATTGTTTTGTTGTTTTGATTCATTAACAAGTTATCAAGAATGTCAAGGTAATCATGCTTCTAAAACATTTGCTTATACACCTCCCAGATATACCTAGGCCACCTAGCCATGGCCTCGATGTCAAGAGAAGGTTGTCCTCCTCCTCTTGATTCTCATTTTGAAGTAGAAATCTTCCATTCCCTCGTCTCCTTGCTTGGAAAATTGGCTCAAAAATTGCATCCTTCTCGATTTGTCAAAAAAATTGATCAAATTCATGAAGTTAATCTCCCCTATACTACTCCTAGACATATGGCTTTGTCCCTCCCTGAAAGGGATATTATTGGGAAGTTCACAAGTATATTTCCTTCTCCTAGATTGATGGATCTCTCAGTTCAAAACAATTGGGTGGTTCTGATCAAAGGGAAACTTTCATATTATTTCTATGGTAGGGGTTTTTATCCCTTTCTCTTTGAATTAAAGGAATATTGTGACTTAGTATTTTACAATGAAACTTACTTCTTTGGTACTTGAGGAATGTATCTCAATTGCTAGACACTAGAATTTGATCCAGAGCTATATTTTCCTTATATTGTTTCAGTCTAGGTTTGTTTTCCCCATCTACCTCTCCATTAATAGGGAGAGGATGTTCTCAAAAGTATGGGTAACACTCTTAGAAAATTCATTGATAAATAAAAACCTAAGGTGGGGATGTTTGCATGTGCTCAGATATGTGTGAAGGTGGATCTAGAAGAGGTTCTCCCAAAATCCATTATTCTCTCATTGGACAACCGGAATCACGCTTCATGGGTGGATTATGAATAGTTATTATTTAAGTGTAATATCTATCATGAATAAAACCATTTTGCTAAATATTGAAAGAACAAACAAGTACAAGATTAAACAACACTTGATAAAGATTAGCAATGGAAAATTGTTAAAAAAAAAATCATATAAATCAGGGAATATCTCATCCCAAAAAATATCCCTTTTCGTCCAGCCACCCTGTCACAACAAGCTCAAATCATGCAATTTTGAATAAGTCACATGCATAGTTCCCAAAGGATTCTTAGAGTGTAACAATGGTAAAATATGGTACTCTAGTTATAAACTAGCCTATCTCATCTAAAAAATTTGAAGTTTTGACATAGCAAGAAGAACATAATATGATGGAAGCACGAGCTTCCTTTTTGGAGTGAGAGGAAACCCTAGTTCTCACCCCTCAAATATTTCAGCCTTCTCTTTTGTTTAAAAATCTAGTAGAAACTTTTTAAAACCTTGAAAATTATATAATATCAAATAGACAAGAGGAAATTGATCATGCTATTGGGAAATCACTCCCCCAATCAAGTGGTGTTCTAACCAGGAAAAAATCTTAGCAGGAAACCGAGGAAGAATATGTTGGACAAAAAAGACCACCAAAAAAACTAGGTAGAAAACCAACTAATTAAGGATAAAAGAGAGGAAAAGGAAAATAAGGAAAATACAATGGGCATCTAAACACCAATAGAAATATCACTTGGGGAAGAGATTAAAATCCAACCTCTAAGGAGATTTGGGAAACAAGTACCTATAGACACTTCTTGAGGTGTTATCAAGACACCCCTTTCCCAATAATGATTGTTGTCTCCTAGAATTATAGAGACCTAGGTAGTAAATAAAAAGAAGAATGTCTTAGAGATTTAGCAAGAATTGAAAAACAAACAATCGTCCTCATAAAGGAGACTAAATTTGAGGAGAATGAAGTATTATCTATTGGTAGGAAACAATGGAAATCGTGCACCAAAGTAGATATTAGTGCCATAGGAACTTCGGGAGGAGTTTTTACCTTATGGGACCCCTATCAAATTGCATTCGACTTCTCTCAATGTTCCCAACATTGGATCTTGACCCATTTTACTCATCAATCTATAGGTATGCCATTTCATCTCTTTAATGTTTATATGTCATTTCATTATTTGGAAAATATACTATGTTGAGCATCTTTGCAAGCTCATAAATATTCTAAAGTCACTAGGAATAGTATAGTGGTTGGAGACTTTAATATAGTTTATCAAACAAAGAAAAAATAGGAGGTAGTATTGTGTGAAAGAATAGAAGGCCTTATTGCAAATTGGGATTTGATAGTGTCAAACGTGTTAAAGGGAATTTCCCTTGGAATGATAGAAGAATTGGACCAGGACATATGGTATCACGATTGGATCGTTTTATTTTTCATGGTGATTTGTTTCTGAGAGTGTAACATCCCTCTCTATTGAGCCCACTTTTATTGACATATTCTTTGAGGACACTTGCATGCAAGTGATCCTCTTATGATATATTATGATTGCATTTTGGGTGATGATGATGTGTTGTGATATATATATATATATGTGTGTGTGTGTGTGTGTGTGTGTGTGTGTGTGTGTGTGTGTGTGTGTGTGTGTGTGTGTGTTATGGATGTTGATGTCATCGATGGACTTCCTTGGACTCCAGATTGAGTCAGAAAGTGGATTGTATTTTTATTGAGTATTTCATTTTACGCACATGTGATATATGATTTATTATAGTATGATTTATGTATATGGATTATTGACATTCTTTTTGTCAGTGGATGCATGCTTAACGATGCTTGTTAATCCAAATCACATAAGAAGTAAAGGGGTCATGCACATAAACCAAACATTTGAGGGAGAGGTGTGGAAGCATCCCTGTCACATCCTACTAGCACTCCCATCATGGCCTGAAAAATAGGTTAACAATTATCTAGTTCGAGAGGTCCACGATGTCGTGAGGGCAAACTGAGACAGTCACTCACGAAGATTTCTAAGGGGTGTGCAATAAGGCAGAGTCCTTATTCCTTAAAATCCCTTAGTCTCTCATAAGGTTGACCGAATGGATTGTTGAATCCAAGGGTCATACAAACTTCAAAAACAAGTCTAGGGCGAGTGGCACCCTTGGAGCACAGAGGTGCGTCTTGAAGGGCACATCGCGTAATTAAAAACGTGAATCAATAAATCTAGGTGGCCTAGAAAAAAATGAAGTGATTAGATCTTATTAGAATAAAATAATTAATTAAACAATATATTATTAATTATAAATCCTAACAGAAGTCTAAGCCTAAGTTCTATACTAATTTCAAGTCTAAGTTTAACTAAGGGACTAGTTAAAATATTAAATAAATTAAAAGGATTTAGAATAAAATCAAACTCTCGGAAGAAGATAAATAAAAATTTAAAAGAATGGATAAATTGCACATGTGTGCATGAAATTAATAAAATGGATTTTAAAATAGAAAGAAATAAAACATGAGAGAATAGGTGTACACATAGAATAAGTATCTTGAGTCAAGCTACCACTAAATCTAACTAGAAGAAGACTACTAATCCAACTCTAACTGATATCTAGTTAGGGGACACTCATTAAATGAGAACTTGGGGAACAAAGGGACAACTAAGAGTGAAAATAGGAACAGATTGGGGAATGTGAGGGAAATTGGATTTTTAAATAAAATAAAAATGGTAATTACTTGTGCAACTTTGGGAGAGGGTGAAAAGTGTATGGGTGAATAATACTAATTAAATTAATTAAAAAGATAATTAATTGTGCATGAAGACATGTGTCATTGAGGATTTTTCTATAAAACAAATTTAGTAGAAGGGAAATGGGTTCACTTATTATCGGCAATGTTATGCTACTAAAATTTGTAGACTATGTTTTATTTGTGAGAGTTGGGATACCAAGCTTGAAGAAAGAGTGGAAGCTCTTCCTTGCGAGGCAAGCCTGAGAGCTATAGTTTGTTGATTTCTTGTGTGTGGACCCTTTGTGGCTCAAGGGGATAAGGAGGAAGAATAGTACCCATAGCATTGAATGGGAGGTACTGGTGAAGTCTTTGTGATTAGAAAGTGGGAGAAGAAGAGGACATCCTCAACCCACCATCTTCATTCGGTTCCGGTTTTTTTTTTTTTTTTTTCTTCTGAAAATTGTAATTGTAACAAGAGGAAGTTTGTTTATTAGAAATTTAATTGTAGCCTCTTAATTATGTTGAATTTTAGATGTTAGAATTTTATTGAGCGTTATAATTAAATGTATATTCCGGAGAAATATCTTATCGAGTCCCTGCAAAAAATAATTAATCCATGAGTTTATTTCATCATGGTCGCTATATAAAAAGTTGTTTTTGAAAAACAAAATGGTGGCTTCGTTGTCTATCAATTTACAATTTGAATGTATAATTCATTGCATTATGTATTATCATTTTCCATTCCGGAAAACTTGAATTTGTATGACCATTGAATTAATATTGTCAACCCGATTTTGATTATCGTTGGGGTTTTTACAAAATTCTTATTTGAAAAGTCGATTGGTGGACCATTGTACTCGTTTTGAATACGTAAGTTGAAATTTTATGGTCGCAGTAGATTATTGATTTTAGATTGTCCTCAAGTCACCCCGAATGGAGAGAAGCTCTAGAATTTAATTTAACTAAGTCACTGTCAATTTTATTGAAATGAAAAATGTTAAAGGAAAATATGGATGATCTATATGTAAATTAACTACAGTCCAAACTCTGAACTTCTATTGGTTTTCTTTTAAATTTTATTTACAAACTCTGAACTTCTATTGGTTTTCTTTTAAATTTTATTTTAGATAGGAACTTGAAGACCTTTGTGCATGCATTGAGCTTGAATAAATCTTCTTCTTACAAGTATTATGAGCAAGCATGTATGTAAAGTTTTGGTGAATGGATATCATCCATCGTTTTTAATATGATAAAACATCCATATCAAAGACATAATATAATGCAAATATTATAACCACCATATCGTTAATACATAGTAATGTTAAGGAATACAAATAGCTTAGTTGTCGAATGGGTATATTTCTAAGAAGTCAATTCTATAAATTTAAAATTTATATAATAATATCGCTTATCAATATGTTAGGCATGTCCTGATGTTAATCTCGGTTTTATTTAAATGCTTGAACCATTGCTATTATAATTATTATAGCTTAGATAAAATAAGGGAAATTAAAATTGTCATTACCTTAATATTATAAGTCTAATTGAAGCAACCTCCCTTCCCACAATATAATAACATGTGAAAAATAATTACATAGTAATTGTTAATGAATTAATATCTTATGATTGATATTTTTAACTAAAAGATCTAAAAGAATAGATGGATTTGAAATTAGAGACCTAGTTGGTGGTCATCATTCTTTATTTATAATTATAATAGAATGTATAATTATGATGTGGGTCTTACTTTTAATGGTAGTTGTGTGACCACCATAGACTACTCATTATTAAAGTTATGGATACTACATGAATATATGTATATATATTATTGAAATTATTATTGAATTATTGGAATAAAAGATTGAGTGGTTAATTGTTCAACTGAGAACATAAGTTAAAAGGAAATTGATTTTTGGTTGAGGTTAATATGTGAATTGTTATGATTATTTTATTGGATAGCGTTCTCCAAAAATGACTTGTTAATTGTTCAACTTATAACCGGTTATAACAATGATATGAATGGGGTAATAGCAATGTCTTTTCAATGATATGCAATCAGACATTAGAGTATCTCCTATGGTATGAAATTGATTGAGGAATTGATGAACGTGTAATATTTTAATGAGTCATAGATATAATTTAATTGTGTCATGATTAAGTTATGTACCATAAAGGATAAAGTGGGTTAAGAAAGTAGTGTTGGCCCTTAGGTATGGAAGCAAGTGAAGATCGAGGAATAAAAGGTCAAATGCGAAATGCGCAGAAGACACAGTGATTGTCACTGGGTCGAACCAAGAAAAAGAGCATAAAAGCCGGAGCGAAGTGCGGAAAAGCTATCCGTTGGATGAGGAGATCAAGGATGACAAATCAACAAGGGAGATGGATTGAGGACAACTCAGAAAGCGGGGAAATCCACCGCTACCACCACACAGAAAGAAAGGAGAGACGGGATGGCGAAGCCTAGGAAAAGTGGGTCAAGTTGACCTAGGGTTTTAGACACCTAGGGTTTTGGTAATTAGGGTTTTGACACCTAGGTTTTGACCTAAGGCTATCGGTGAGGAACTATAATGTATAAATAGAGGTCGAGAGGACCTAGGTTGGGGGGGTACTATTGTTGGGCATTGATATTGATTAGTGTTGATTAAGAGATTATTGTACTGTGAGAGAGGGAGTGCTGAGAGCGAGAGCTTCCTGGTATTGTAACATATTTAGTTGGGTGTGAGGATCAAATCCTGCAGTTGGGTGCGCAGGATGGTAGAGGAAGAAAGAAGAAGAGAGAGAAGATCTACTGGCTAAGAGCGCAGAACAGAACTGTAGGCCATATATTAATATATTATAAGCGCATTTCTATGGACGTATCCCTAGAGAGAGGGTGAACCACGTATACCTTGTGTTGTGTGTGTGATTTATGCTTTGATCTATGTTGATGTTATATGGTTAAGTGCATTATTGTGTTAGATTAGATCTATAACTGTGCAGGATAGACCTAGCTTGATAAGTGTTGATGCATATGGAGTTGTTGTGTACTTGATCCACTTGACATTCCTTTGGTTGTAGACATCTCTATCCTGCAACCCCCTCATAGTTGTTTTAGGTGAGACTGCATCTTCTTCGCAGGTGTTATCGAAAGGGCCAGTAGCTAGGGCTTGTTGGTGCGCTCTTGGAGTGAACCTTGGGTCTTCCCCTGTGCCAACAAATGGTTCTGTTGCTGAGACAGGAATATTCATGAGGGAATGTCAAGGTGGTTCCTATCAAAGATAGAGATTCAAAAGTGAATAGAAGATCAGGAGAGGGACTTCGTTGAAGCCCAGAACAAGAACCCTAAACTGAGTATTGAAGATTGGCTACAAATATACATTTTCACCGACATTCACAAGATTTTCTTTGGAGGAATCCATCATGAGTTACATGAATGGTTGGCTATATTAGTTGATACACAGTTTGAGATCAGATATATATCTCCTATGGCTTGGACATCGGCACTGATACAGAGGGTTAAGAGAGTTGATAACGTTGTATCCAGAGCCGTAGATTATTGGTTTGATAGTACCATTGGAGGGTATATCACTGAATTTTTTGTTGACAGAGTAGAATCGTATAGCCAAGCCGAGAGATCATTTTTCAAAGGACCCAGAGGCAAAAAATTTCATTTTCTGAAGTTAAGAATCAAGATTCTCTTGCATGAAAACCACATCTTGAATATACAGTAGATTGGTTGAACCTAACAAGGCTAATGTTCAAAAAATCAGACAGCGACAGTGACACAGAAGCTGGACATACACGTAGTGGAAGAGTATTCAGAGGGGTTCACCTTGAGAACATGTTTAAGAAAAACTACAGAGAAGAGGGTTTCTATAGTGGGGAAGAGGTAGATCTAACAGACAAAGACATTCAGAACCCACCGGAACAGAAGAAGGGAAAGATGAAGAGCTTCGCCAAAGCGAGCCAGAAACCTTAGGAACTGTGCAAACTAATGAAGTAAGTAATAACGACCCTCCTATTGTTTCAGAAACATTAAACCATCAAAATAGTTAGAACCACCAGAGTCTGCAGAGTACCATTACAGGTAGTTCAGTGTCTACTCAGACAGGAAACCTAGGCATCTCCATGGTAGATGAGATGAGGCTCCCTATCTTTAGAGGAGATGGATCTGAAGATCCTGATCAACACTGGTTCCTATGTGAAGTCGTGTGGAACATTAAAAACATTACCGACGAAGATGTTAAAAGAAACCAGTTTAGCAACACACTGAGGGATCGCACATTAAGCTGGTACATGAAGATTGTCCAAGGACTTGCACAGCCTAAGCCACTGAATGAGATCAAGAATGCACTAGTTGTAGAGTTTAAGAAACCTAAGTCAGAGTCACAATGTATCATAGAACTGAAGGAGATCAAGCAAAAGGTCGTTGAACCTGTTTGGGAGTTTGATCAAAGATTCAAAACCTTAATTGGAAGATTGACTTTTAAGATCCCATATGAACAGAACAAGGAATGGTTCATTGTCACCCTTCTACCTCATATTAGAGTTCCCTTGATGCAGCAGAAGATTGCATCACAGGCAGAATCTTTGGAGATCTCCATGAAGCTTGAATCAGCACCTATGGGAGAATCTAGCTCAGGCATGAGCCATATCCTGAGCTAGCTGACTAGTTTGTCTCTGGAGGTTGAGGATATGAAGAAGGACAACAGGAAGGAAAAAAGAGAAGATATCTGGTGTGTAATATGCAAATCCGAAGGTCATGATAAGAAACATTGTCCCTTGTTTCATGAATATTTAGCCTCAGGAGCACCGATCCCCTTGAAGAAATTTAACCTGCCCTGGTGCGAAGTATGAAGAAATCGACATCGTCCTGGTGAGTGCTACTATATGTAGAAGTATGTTCAAACACCCACAAACTTTTATTTCACATTTTGTAAGTCCATAGGGCATGATGACAGAGATTGTAGGGCCTTTGACCTGATGCATGAAAGATCAAGAGACATATACAAGATCCAAGGCGAAGTGCACCAAGAAGGAAACAATGCGCAATACAATTCCCCAGGAAGAGGAACTTTCAATCCTCGCGTTGGATGCATAGGATGAGGAGAAGGAGGAGGTATGGGTCGAGGCTGAGGACAAATAATTTTTTACAACTGCGCGCAGCCAGGACATCTAGCGAGGGACTGTCAGAACCCTTGCACCACCTGTAGTTATTACAACTCCTTCGAGCATGTTATTGAAGACTGCCCTGTGTTGCTAGCCAAGATTCAGGAAAGATGAGGACCCCAGCAGAACCCTCAAGTACAATTGATATATGATGAGCCTCGTGGAACAGACCCTAGATTCATTTTTATTACTTGAGGAGGCGCTACTATAGGAGAGGATAGAACAATCCAAAGAAAGATCGCAGAAGATTCAGGTATCAGGAAAGCTGCAGAAAAGACTCAGGCTTTTGATGCAAAGAAAGAAAGACAAATCTTTGTGGAAGCAAGACAGGAGTTCAAGAGAGACCAAGGGTCCTCATCAAAAACACGACCAAAAATAAAAGAGTATGTAATTCCTCAAGCATTTGACCAGTCGACTGTGCATAAAGAAGGAAAAGAGGTAAGTAAACTCATCGAATTTTTGTACACTCATCTTGAGTTAATTCAGGATGGGAACGTTGTGCAAGAACTACAGAAATTAATCAGGCAATATGAGCTAGGAAATATAGACCCCTTACTGAATAAGGCAGTACACCAAATTGGTAAGAAGAGAAGAACAAATAAATAATTACATCTGAATGCTTAGATAGGAGAATTTGATATAGACTATGTGGTCCTTGACTTAGGATCGGAGGTCAATGTCATGACGAAGCAAACTTGGGCACTGATGGGAAAACCCAAGTCGATCTATTCCCCTATCAAACTTTGCATGGCTAATCAGCAAGTTGTCGGCCCATTTGGACGATTGGATCATGTCCCTATGGACATCTATGGAGTTAGAACCTTTGCAAATTTTGAGGTAATTGAAATTGTTGATGATAGTTTCCCTTACCCTGCATTGCTTGGAATCGATTGGGCCTTCGACAACTCTATTGTTGTTGATTTGAAGAAAAGACGTATGAACTTTGAAAGATATGGCCTTAGGGTCATTGCACCCTTATATCCAGATGAGGGTCAGCGTTACACAGAGCCCATCATAAAAGAGGACCATGCATATGAATTGGAAAACATCTACAAACTAACAGCCAGATAGCAGGATTATATCAATCCTACAGTCGATGGGAATCTGAGTTAGCGAAGTGATAGTGTGTGTTCATCAGACTTGGAAGAAGCACTGGAGAACTGGAAGAACCAGATGTATGACATCTCTACCAGAAGATGTGCTAGATTAACTAGAGAAGTTCACTGGATTGGCATAACAGTGAGTAAGTTACCCACATTTGATTGCCTGAACCCCCTAGAAACCTTCCTTTTAGATTTTGAAACAAGTATACCAACACAATAGTGATTGTTGGCAATGGATGAGGCCCTAAAAGCTACACCAGCAAGATGGTGGGGAACGCACTAAAGAAACATCACAGACTGGACACAACATCGAACCTTGATGACAACATGGTTTTCAGCACAAGCAATAAGCTATCAAGTAAGGTATATTGGTTGAAGCCACCCAAAGGACCATGCATGAAGCTATGAAGAGGCATGGAGTGATATTCCTTGAGAACAATGGGTACACAGATTAATTAATATGCTATATACGACCCCTATCAATTGTTACCTTCAAGCAGAATTGTGCCTTATCACCACAGATTGGGAAGGTATGATTCAAAAAAAAATTACCACCTTTTTATTTGAAAGTGAATATCCATCAGTAGACCAAGCACTACATATTGTGAGGCATAAGGTATTCGAAGAGGCATCTATCCTCCCTACAGAACCAGAGGAGGATGAATGGACTGTGCCTCTCCAAAAATTGCAGACTTGTTATAACATCAATGTCGATGACGACAATGACCCGAGGAAGGTCAACATCGCGGAGACATAAGGCCAAAGAGATGTGGAGGGACCAAGAGTTGAAATACCATTCATTGGATAGCCAATCAAGATCAGAAAGGTCAATATTGGAACAGAGGAGACACCAAAGCTTGCCAATGTCGGAGATTATTGGGATGTTGCTACCATTGACAAGATTACAAAGTTATTGCATGAATATCAGGACTTGTTTCCAACCAAGTTCATTGATATGAAGGGAATCAAAGGACCTATGGGAGAGATGAGAATACCTTTGAAACCAGATGTGAAGCCAGTCAAGCAAAGGCCCTACGGATTGAATCCAAAATACAAGGTAAAAGTGAAGATTGAGCTCGACGGAATGCTGGAAGCAGGGATTATTGAACCTGTCGAAGAATCGGAATGGATCATCCCTATGGTGGTACAAGACAAGAATATAGGAGAAATCAGAATATGTGTAGACCTCAGTAAATTGAACGATGCATGTCTTCATGACCCTTTCCCTACACCATTCATTGATGAAGTATTAGACAACGTGGGAGGCCAAGAGGTATATTCTTTTACAGATGGATTTTCAGGATACCATCAGATCTGGATTGCCAAGGAGGACCGCCATAAGACAATGTTTTCCACAGAATGGGGATCATTTCAATACACAGTAATGCCATTTGGACTAAAGAATGCCCCAGACATCTTTTCCATGGTGGTGGTTGAAGCGTTCAAAGAATTTTTACATAAATTTTTAGAAGCATATTTTGATGACTAGACTATATTTAGTTTGTTGAAAAACCATATTGAATGTCTAAGGCTAATGTTGGATAAATGCAGGAAGTGTCAAATTGCTTTAAATTTGAAGAAGTGCATCTTCTTCTCATCATTTGAAGTATTATTAGGCCATATTGTATGCAAGCAGGGATTGTTGTTTGATCCATCTAAAGTTTCAATTATAGTTGATTTTCTACCTCCTACTTCAATTAAACAATTGTGCACTGTGATAGGACACACTGACTATTATAGGAAATTCATTAAAGGCTATGCCCAAATTACAGCACCAATGGAGAAGTTGTTGAAGAAGGACTGGAATTTTGGGTGGATAGATGAATGATAGCAGAGCTTCGACACACTAAAACAGAAGATGGTCATTGTGCCCATTCTGGTTTTTCTAGATTGGAGCAAGGAGTTTCATGTACACGTCGATGCATCTTCTATTGCACTAGGAGAAGTATTGGCACAGCCAGGAACAAGAGACATTGATCACCCATTAGCCTTTTCTAGCAGGAAGCTATCCACATCAGAAGTTAACTACACCACCATAGAGAGAGAAGGATTGGCCATGGTATATGCACTACAAAAATTCTGCCCCTACTTATTGGGAGGACACTTTAAAATGTTCACAGATCACTCCGCACTAAAATACCTAGTCAATAAACCAGTGTTGGGAGGGTGGATATGCAGATGGCTCCTATTGTTTCAGGAATATGATTTTGAGATCATAGTTAAGCCGGGAAGAATGAACAAGGGCCCTGACCACTTGTCAAGTTTGGAACATGGAGAAGAACCCACTATTTTGGAGGATACACTACCATATGCACAACTACTCGTCATTAGAAAGATTAATGACCACTTCGTCGACATTGTCTAGTTCCTAACAATAGGGATAGCACCTAGTGAGTATACAATTCCCCAGAAGAAACAACTTGTGGTGCGCGCTGCAGACTTTTCACTGATAGATGGTCAGCTATACAAGATGGAACCTGATGAGATACTAAGAAGATGCGTTATGGAGGCAGAGTGCCTACTAATCCTCATAGAAGCTCATGAAGGCATCCCAGGAGGGCATTATGCAGGGAAAGAAACTATGCAGAAAGTCCTGCGAGCTGGCCTTTAGTGGCCTACCTTACACAGAGATGATAAGGATTATGCTAGAGCTTGTGATATATGCCAGAGAGTTGTAAAACCATCCCGAAGAGATGAAATTCCATTAGCACCGCAAATGACCCTACAAGCATTTGAAAAATGGGCCATTGACTTCGTGGGACCTATAAACCCACCAAGGAAGTGCACAAGAGCAAGGTACATCATTACTGTGACTGAATACTTAACCAGATGGGCCGAAGCAAGAGCAGTCAAGGACTGTAGTGAAACTACAACTACGCACTTTATCTTTGATGACATAATAACCAAATTTGGATGCCCTAAGACCCTTATGAGTGATCAAGGCACTCATTTCATCAATAAGACAGTGGAAGCCTTGACTCAAGAATTTGCAGTTCACCATCAGAACAATACAACTTACCATCCACAAGAAAATGGAATGGTTGAAGCATTCAACAAGATCTTCGAGACAGCATTGGTGAAGGTTTGCAGTGTGAAGAGGGACGATTGGGATTTAAGAGTACCAACAGTACTCTGGGCTTATATAACCACTTGCAAGAAATTAACAATGCAGACCCCCTTCAAGTTGGTTTATGGCCTTGAAGTTGTTGTCTCGATGGAATACTTGGTACCAAGCTTAAGAATTGTTGCATTTACAGACATGGATAATATTGGCGTTGTCCATGAGAGGCTAGCACAGTTGGTTGAATTGGAGGAAGACCGATTCATTGCAGGATTTCACCATCAGGTTTAGAAAGAACGAGAGAAGGCATATCATGGAAGGTACATCAAAAAGAATACATTCAAGTAGGGTGACTTAGTACTGGTATATGACAGTGATTTCATAAGACACCTAGGGAAGTTCAGGACGCATTGGCTTGGACCATACGAGATCACCTATGTTACAGAAGGAGGAGTTGCACAACTGCAAACATCGAAGGGAGAATGGAAGGAAGGATTGGTAAACGGGAGTCGGCTAAAGTTGTACCACGACAACCAGCTGCCTCGTATCTCTCAGTAAAAACAAAAGGAGACGGGTCTAGGTACCAGGTGTAGTTGAAACTAGGTACCAGACACAGAAAAGACAGTCTGCACAAGGGAAGAGAAGTGGTACAAAGTAGAAAGCAAAGACTACACTGCACAGTCCAAAGTCGAAGTAAAATAGAAAGATCAGATCTGAAGTGCCTCGGAATGAGTCAGAGGTGATTATTGGGGGCCTGTTGGCCCTTGGGTATGGAAGCAAGTGAATATCGAGGAAGAAAAGGTCAAACGCGAACTGCACGGAAGACACAGTGACTATCATTGGGTTGAAGTAAGAAAAAAAGAAAAAAATCTGGAGCGAAGTGCGGAAAATCTAGCCGTTGAATGAGGAGATCAAGGATGACAGATCAGCAAGGGAGATGGATTGAGGACAACTCAGAAAGCGGGGAAAGCCACTGTTACCACCATGCATAAAGAAAGGAGACACAGGTTGGCGAAACCCGGGAAAAGTGGGTCAAGTTGACCTAGGGTTTTGGTAATTAGGGTTTTGACACTGAGGTTTCGACCTAAGGCTGTCGGTGAGGAACTATAATGTATAAATAGAGGTCGAGAGGACCTAGTTCGGGGGGGTACTATTGTTGGGCATTGATATTGATTAGTGTTGATTGAGAGATTATTGTACTGTGAGAGAGGGAGTGCTGAGAGCGAGAGCTTCCTAGTATTGTAAAATCTTCAGCTGGGTGCGAGGATCAAATCCTATAGCTAGGTGTGCAGAACGGTAGAGGAAGAGGGAAGAAGAGAGAGAAGATATGCTAACTAAGAGAACAGATCAAAATTGTGGGCCATATCTTAATATATTATAAGTACAGTTCTATGGATGTAGCCCTAGAGAGAGGGTGAACCACATATACCTTGTGTTGTGTGTGTGATTTATGCTTTGATCTATGTTGTTGTTATATGGTTAAGTGTATTACTATGTTAGATAAGATCAGAACTGTGCAGGATAGGCATATCTTGATAAGTGTTGATGCATATGGAGTTGTTGTGTACTTGATCCACTTGAAATTCCTTTGGTTGTAGACATCTCTGTCCTGCAACCCCCTCATAGTTGCTTCGGGTGAGACTACATCTGCTTCGCAGGTGGTGTCGAAAGGGCCGGTAGCTAGGGCTTGTTGGTGCGCTCTTGGAGTGAACCTTGGGTCTACCCCTGTGAAAAAAAGTAGATATATCCATGTTCCTCAGAATAGTCTCTAGTCCTAAGACCTTAAATGGTCAAAATCAATCGGATGAATCATGGACTTGAGCGTTGATTATGTGTATTGGAGGTCCTAACCCTGTAGCTAGGTTGGATGGGTATATATCATTGATTTTCTTTTTGTGATATGATTTATTCTGTTAGTAGTAATGATGTTGTAAAATGGAACTTGCAATGTAGGATGTAGATGAGAATTGAATGTGTAACATTTATGTATGTTATCATTGTATATCACTTGTTATACTGATTCATTATAATAAAAGAATTACCACTTCTCACTCACATTTATGTGTTAATGGAGGGGTCATTACATATGGTATCAGAGAGGGTTCAACCCTGTGACATTGGACCGTTATGCCTTCCATAGTGTTAACTAAATGATAAATATGTATCGCTAATTAATTGTGAAATTCTCCCATGTAGGTAATCTGGTTAGAGGACACAAGGGAAATAGACGTCATGGTACTGGAGGAATAGGTGTGATGCCTTCGATAATATCCATACCAGAGGGATCTAACCCTCAAGGAGATGAGAAGACTACTGAGCAGGAGTAGGTTGTTGCGGAATATGTGGTAGGTATGATAATATCCTTCCATAGGATGTCAAAGGCATTGATCAACCGCCTGGATAGAGATGAGGGTGAGGCCTCTGTACCCAATGAAGGTTCACAACACACTCTATATGGTAGTATTAGTAGTATACACAGAGAACTCAAGAAGGTGAATTTTCCTTAGTTATGGGGTACCATGGACAACTTATCTGCCAAGGCATGGTTGGATAACATGGCGATGTGCTTTGCACTTCATGATTACACCTCCAACATGACAGTCTGCATGGTGGTACTTCAGCTAAAGGGGAGTGCTCTTCTTTGGTGGCAGACACTCCTACCTCAAATAAACATGGTCGTCGAAGACGTGTCATGGGAGTTGTTCAAGGAATGGTTCCAGGAGAGGTATTTTTCCGAGGAATTCTTTAAGTGCCATCTTAATGAATTTAATGCCTTACAAAAAGGTGGTTGTACGGTGTCGGAGTATGAGGACAGATTCATGGAGCTACTTAGGTATTCTCCACATATGAACACGGAGAAGTTAAAGGCCAACAATTTTTTGTTCGACCTTAACTTCAACATTCATGCGAAGGTGAGGATCCTAATTCCTCATACGTTTCACAATGCAGTTCAGCAGGCCCTCATAGCTGAGGAAGTACAGAATAGTGGGGGTCAGTGCAGGACTCCTTCTAGACCGACTGGATAGACAACATCAAGAGCACAAAAACATTAGACACCAGCCATACAGACTTCTGGGCATCGAGATACACCTAGAGGACCTATGTTCTCGACACCGATATGACAGAATCCTCAACAGAGGACTCCCTATAGAGGACCACAACAATAACAACAATGTCGTTCGCAGTAGCAACAGTTTAGGCCTATTCAGTAGAATAGAGAAAGATCACAGATTGTTAGGCCAACAGTTTCTACTTCGGGGACCAGGAGCACCGGATCGAAGACTAGATGATAGACATGTGGAGAGCCACATGACCAGTGATATTTTTCGAATGAGAAGGCCAAGGCGGTCAGATCATCAATACCCACTACAGTTGGATATTTGGGCAAGGCCCACAGGATACATGCAATGGTGAACAACCGCCAAGCCGAGCACCAATCCACTATGCTCGAGACGTTAAGTACGATCGATGATCAAACCATTAGTGTCTTGATAGATCTAGGAGATAAAGAGAGATTTATTTATAGTGCAACACTAAAGATAATTAAGTTAAAGGCAGTCAAGTACGACGAGTTAAGATATGTAGAAATGGCATCGGGTGCCAAAAATAAAGTTGGAGGAAAGGCTATGGACTGTAGCATTAACTTGGGAGAATTTGTAATGAAGGCAAACCTATACATCACAATCTTAGGATCTTATGACGCAGTGATAGAAATGGATTGGTTGGAATCACATGATGTGATACTTAACTGTAAGAAAAAATGGTTAAGTTTGACAGATGATTTGGGATAGAGTAGAGTGATTGTAGGAAGAAACCGGGGGTGTCTCTAAGATTTATTTCTTCTCTTCCGTTGCAAAAGAGTATGTGCAAGGGATGCAAGTTATATGTTATCTTAGAGCTAAATGAAAAGTGCGAGGTGGAAGGACTAGAAGACCTTCCTGTAGTACAAGAGTTTATAGACGCATTTATAAAGGAACTACTAGGTTTACCACTAGAAAGAGAACTTGAGTTTACAATATATTTGAAACTTGGAGAATAGCCGATTGCAAGAACTAACCGATTGTGAGAACTCCTTACTAGATATCGACACCGGAATTGAAAAAGTTGAAAATGCAATTAAAGGAGTTGTTGGATTTAGGACTTATACGTCTGAGCGTATCGTCATGGGGTGCATCAGTGATTTTTGTTAGAAAGAAGGATGAATCGTGTAGATTCTGTATTGACTACCGTCAATTGAACAAAGCAATGATCAAGAACCAATATTCGTTGCCAAGGATTGATGATTTATTTGACCAGATGAAAGGAGCAACAATATTTTCAAATATTGACTTGAGATCGGGATATCATCAATTACGGATTAAGGAGGAGGATATCCCTAAGACCACAATTAATATGAGATTCAGACACTATGATTTTACATTTTTACCATTCGGTTTGACAAACGCCCCAAGCATATTCACGGGTTTGATAAATGGGGTGTTCCGTGAATACTTGGACAAGTTTGTTCAAATATTTTTTTATGACATAATGATTTATTCTAGGATGAAAGAAGAGCATGATGAACACTTGGTATTGGTCCTACAGTGTCTAAGAGAAAACAAATTGTTTGGGAATCTATCAAAATGTTCTTTTTACCAAAAGGAGATTCATTACTTGGGATATATCATATCTGGTAAAGGTATCGTTGTGGATCCAACGAAAGTAGAGTCTATAATGGAATGGCCGGCTCTAATGAACGTAAAAGAAGTATGTAGCTTTATGGGTTTAGCAGGATATTACCAATGGTTTGTCAAAGGTTTTTTGAAGATAGTTAATCTGATCACAGAATTGAAAAATAAAAACAAGAAGTTCATTTGGACAGAGAAATGCACTGAAGCATTTCAAAAGATTAAAGATTTATTGACAACAACACCAATACTAAAATTCCCCGACATGGACAAGGAATTATTGGTATACACAGACTCATCCAAGGAAGGTTTAGGAATATTTTTTATGCAAGGCGGTCGATTGATTGCTTACATTTCAAGGAAATTAAGAAGGCATGAGGAAAACTATGCAATGCACGACTTGGAGTTATTAGAAATTGTATATGCCTTGAGAGTATGGAGACAATATCTGATTGGAAGAAAATTTGAATGAAAGATAGATCACTGTGGATTGCAGCATATATTTACACAGAGTGACTTGAACGTGTGACAAAGGCATTGGTCATAACTACTTAGTGAATACGACTTTGAGATTACTTACAATAAAGGAACGATGAACATAGTGGAAGATGTGTTGAGTCGGAGACCACGCATATTATCGGTAATACCTATTAAAACAAATCTTTGAGAAAAGATTATAACTTTACAGATAGACGATGAATGGTATAAATAAGTTAAGGATAATATTGGACAAGATACCATGATGGTACTAAGGTATGAAGGTTATTCATTTGAAAACGATGAAGTGTTGAGGTATAACAACAAAATTTATATATTGCCTAATGAATAATTAAGAAGTTTGATTCTAAACGAAGCTCATCGAACAATATACATGGCTCATCCTGGAGTCACAAAGATGAAGGCAGACCTTAAGCCTTTATTCTTCTGGAAAGGAATGAAAGCAGACATAGTTAGTTACATGGTGAGATGTCTAGAATGTCAGCAGGTGAAGGATGAGCATAGACATCCAACAGGATTGTTACAACCACACGCTATTCCAGAATCAAAATGGGAGGTCATTTTGATGGATTTTATTGTGGGATTTCCACTTATGGCAAGGAGACACAATTTGATTTTTGTGATAGTTGACAGTCTAACGAAGAGTGCACACTTTATTCCAGTGCATACAATGTATCAGGCGCCATATATAACCATAGTTTTTGTCAACGAGATACTGAGATTACATGGTGTACCAAGAAGAATCATATATGATCAAGGATCGGTGTTTACAAGACGGTTTTGGACCAATTTCCAAGAGGCTTTGGGAATGCAACTAAATTTTAGTACAACATATCACCCTAAGACAGACGAACAAATAGAAAGAACGAACCAAATTTTGGAGGATATGTTGTGTATGTATGTAATGGACCAACAAAAATGTTGGGAAGACTTCTTTCCATTGGTATAATTTTCATACAACAAAAGTTACATGAGTATGATTAAGATGGCATCGTTTGAGTTTCTTTACGAGAGACTGTGTCAGAGGTCGTTGAGTTGGGATCGACTTGAGGATAGGGTCCTAGTGGGATTGGAAGTGATCCAAAAAATGGAAGAACAAATTCAATCAATCAGACAAAGGATTAAAGAAGTGTAGGATCGACATAAGAGATATGTTGATGCACATCACGTTGACCGCAGTTATGAAGTTGGCGACATAGTTTTCTTACGGGGAAAATCGCACAAGAGTTCGATCAAGTTTGGAAAGGGTGATAAAATATCTCCTAGGTTTTTGGGACCTTTCGAGGTTATGGAAAATAAAGGACCCATGGATTATCAACTAGCCTTGCCTGATTCTTTGAGGCGTATGCACAATGTATTTCATGTATCTGTTTTGCGACATTATGTTTCTAATCCATCACATGTGATTGACATTAGTTCTTTGCAGGTTTTGGATGAGGGTTCTCTCATGGAGGAGTCGATCTGCATTCTGGACCATCACACTCAACAACTATGACATCGAATAGTTGATCAGGTCAAGGTCCAATGGGACAACTATAGTCCACACTCGACTACCTGGGAGGACACATATGAGATGCATCAATGGTTTCCTTAATTATTTGATAGATTAGATATGTAGATCTATGTCTCATACGATTGTTTACTTGCATTTATATAATGTACAAACTTTAGGAAGAAGTTTAAAACAAGAGGGGGGATATGTAACATCCCGCTCTACTGAGCCCACTTTTATTGGCATATTATTTGAGGACACTTGCATGCAAGTGATCCGATTATGGTATATTATGATTTTGTTTCGATTATGGGTTATATATGGCAATGATGATGTGTTGTGNTATATATATATATATATATATATATATATATATATATATATATATATATATATATATATATATATATATATATATATATATATATTGGCAGATGTTATTGACGAGTTGTCATGAGTGTGAAGGACACATGATAGGTTATGGATGTTGATGGCATCGATGGACTTCCTTGGACTCTGGATTGAGTTAGGAAGTGGAATGTATTTTTATTGAGTATTTCATTTTATGCGCATGTGATATATGATTGATTACAGTATGATTTATGTATATGGATTATTGACACTATTTTTGTCAGTGGATGCAGGCTCAACGATGCTTGTTAATCTGAATCACATAATGATTAAAGGGGCCATGCATAGAAACCAGACATTTGAGGGAGAGGTGTGGCAGCGTCCCTGTCACAGACTACTATCACTCCTACCATGGCCTAAATGGTAGGTTAACAATTACCTAGTTTGAGAGGTCCAAGATGTCATGAGAGAAGACTGAGACAATAGCTCATTAATATTTCTAAGGGGCACACAATAAGGAGAAGTCCTTATTCCTTAGAATCCCTTAGTCTCTCACAAGGTCAACCGAGTGGAGTGTTGACTCCAAGGGTCAGACAAATTTCCAAAACAAGTCTAAGGCGAGTGGCACTCTTAGAGTGCAGAGGTGCATCTTGAATGGCATGTCATGTAATTAAAAACTTGAGTCAATAAATCTAGGTGGCCTAGAAAACATTGAAGTGATTAGACCTTATTAGAATAAAATAATTAATTAAACAATAAATTATTAATTATAAATCCTAACAAAAGTATAAGCCTAAGTTCTATAATAAGTTCAAGTCTAAGTTTAATTAAGGGAATAATTAAAATATTAAATAAATTTAAAGGATTTAGAATAAAATCAAGCTCTAGGAAGAAGATAAATACAAATTTAAAATAATGGATAAATTGCACATGTGTGCATGAAATTAATAAAATGGATTTTAAAATAGAAAGAAATAAAACATGAGAGAATAGGTGTACACATAGAATAAGTATCTTGAGTCAAGCTACCACTAAGTCTAACTAGAAGAAGACTCATAATCCAACTATAACTGAGATCTAGTTAGGGGACACTTATTAAATGAGAATTTGGGGAACAAAGGGACAACTAAGAGAGAAAATGGGAACACATTGGGGAATATGAGGGAAATTGGTTTTTTAAATAAAATAAAAATGGTAATTACTTGTGCAACTTTGGGAGAGGGTGACAAGTGCGTGGATGAATAATACTAATTAAATCAACTAAAAATATAGTTAGTTGTGCATGAGAACATGTGTCAATGAGGATTTTTCTATAAAACAAATGTGGTAGAAGGGAAATGGGTTCACTTATTCTTGGTAATGTTATGCTACCAAAATTTGTAGATTGTGTTTTACTTGTGAGAGTTGGGATACTAAGTTTGAAGAAAGAGTGGGAGATCTTCCTTGCAAGGCAAGCTTGAAGAAAGAGTGGGAGCTCCTCCTTGCGAGGCAAGCCTAGGAGCTATTGTTTGTTGGTTTCTTGTGTGTGGCCCCTTTGCAGCTATGGGGGATAAGGGGGAAGAAGGGTACCTCTAGCATTGGGTGGGAGGTATCGGTGAAGTCTTTGTGATTAGAAATCATGAGAAGAGGAGGAGCGCAAGACGTTGGAGTACATCCTCAACCCACCATCTTCATTCGGTTCCGGTATTTTTATTTCTGAAAATTGTAATTGTAACCAGAGAAAGTTTGTTTATTATAAATTTAATTGTATCCACTTAATTGTGTTGAATTTTGGATGTTAGAATTTTATTGAACGATATAATTAAATGTATATTCTGTATAAATATATTAATTAGTCGCTGCAAAAAATTATTAATCCACGAGTTTATTTCATCATGGTCACTATATAACAAGTTGTTTTTGAAAAAAAAAAAAAATGGTGGCTTCGTTGTCTATCAATTTACAATTTGAATGTATAATTCATTGGATTATGTATTATAGTTTTCCATTCCGGCAAACTCAAATTTGTATGACAATTGAATTAATATTGTCAACCTGATTTTGATTATCGTTGTGGTTTTTACAAAATTCTTATTTGAAAAGTCAATTGGTGGACCATTGTACTCGTTTTGAATCCGTAAGTTGAAATTTTGTGGTCGCAGTAGATTTAAATGTCTTGATTTTAGACTGTCGCTAAGTTGCTACGAATGGAGAGAAGCTCTGTAATTTAATTTAACTAAGTCACTGTCAATTGTATTTAAATGCGAACTAATAATAACTCCCTAACTAGTGGTCGTGTAAATCATAGTTACCAACCGATTCATTTATATTAAATCTCTGACCAATGGAAGTGACATGCACCACTTGGATAGTACCTTGTATTAAAGATTGGAAGAATTAGGCTCACACACTTAAACAGCTTGTATTATTGCTTGAAGATCATTACATATTTATAGGAGAGGAGCAGGTTTAACAGACTCCGAAATAAATGGATCTGAACCGCTGGTCAATCTGATTGTAAC
>ML787598.1:905800-925989 GCA_009831015.1 Picea engelmannii | reverse complement strand
TACTGTTTATGTTAAATAGTTTAATGTAAATGATAGTTTAGCGAGGTTTATATTACATTGTTTAATATCAGTAAGATAGATTAGATTGTTTAATTTCAGTAGTTTTTGTTTCCTTTTCATAAAACATAAAAGATAAAAAAGAAGTTCTTGGCTGTCTTAGGGCAGCGATCACATGAGTTTTGTAGGTTTTAATCAAATCTGTAGTTTTTCCATAGTGTACATTTGTGAATAAGGAATAACATAGTTGATAATTAGGCAGTTGATTTGAGTTATTATAATCATAGTTAGTATCTTGTAAATATATAATAGTTAGTAGTTTATTTAGTTAGATTAGTTTATTTTAGTTTGTTTTATTAGTTTCTATTTTCCTTAGTTTAGATTATTTTAGCTCAGATCACTTTCTCTTTGGTTTCCTTACGAGACCTCAGAGCGGCCAACGGAGCCGTTAAACTCGTCAGGGTGGTCTATACCAAATGGCTTGGGTTATTTAGACAACCCCGGACCGGTTCCACTCTCCCAGTTGACGGATGGACTGTTTCGCCCGTCAACAGGGTGCAACCAGTTCTCACCTTGGTGGTAGTGCGATCTGCCCAAAGGGAATATGGGAGGAGAGTGTGCCATTGAAGAGGCTTATATTTGATGAGACTCTAGAAAATTCTAACTAGATTTTTGTTGGTAGACTCGTCTTTTCCATTTCCTTGAGGATAATAAGCTGATGAGGTAAAATGTTTAACTCCCAGTTTAGCTTGAAACTGAGTCAGCTTAGAAGAAATAAAACCAAGACCGTTGTCTGTAATAATTTCCAAAGGAATGCCAAATCTGGAGAAAATATTAGTTTCAAGGAAAGAAATAACCTTCTCATCCTGCGAATTCTTAAGTGGGACAACTTCAGTCCATTTCGTAAAATAGTTTGTGGCTATCAAGATAAAAAATTGCCTTGCTGAAGATGGAGAATTAATAGGACCAATAAATTCCAGACCCCATTTTGAAAAAGGAAATTCAGGGAGGATAGGTTGTAAAGGCATGGTATAAAGACATTCTTTTCCTGTGAATTTTTGTCACTTGTCACAAGATCATGAAAAATTATAAGAATCACGAAAAATTGAAGGGAAATAGTACCCTTTTCTGATAATTTTAAAAGAAATAGTTGTAGCAAAAAATTAGCCACCTACATGAACAACATAATCTGAAGATCCATGGGTTTCTTGTAACAATTTTTGTGCTTCCTCATTATTTACACAATGAAGTAACATACCATAGACAGATTTCCTAAACACGAAGTCTCCTAATATGGAATATCTGGAAGATTCAAGACGAAGCCTTCTCCTTTGATGAGTATCGAGGTTATCTGGACATCTCTGATTTTGCAAATAATACACCAGATATTTATACCAGGGATGTTTAGCTACATGAAGGATTTGATTATCAATATAAAACAATGTTGATAGAGGATTATCCTGTTCATCAATTTCTTCACTTGCTTCAACATGTTGAGCCAAGTTAAGGGCTAAGTCACATCCCTTAATGGTTTTGGAAGTCATGATGGTTAAATCATGCTCCTGGATCTCGGGAAGATAATGTGAAAGCTTCCCTGAAAGATAAGTCTTTGAGAGAAAAAACTTGACAGGAGGTAAGGGACTTTTACCAGCGTGTGCTTACCTAAGATAAAGTGGCAAAATTTCTCCACATCTTTAACAAGAGAGAAATCATGTTTTTCAATATAAGAATATTTGAATTCATCGTATGATAAGTTTTGACTCATGTAAGCTACAGGTTTTTCATTATTCTGGTCATCACATTGTATAAGGATAGGAGAGACTACTTCCTTTGTGGCATTAGTGTATATAATAAACTCTTTCTCAAAATCTAGCTTCACCAAAACCGGTGCGGAACTAATTACCTTCTTGATCCTTACAAAAGTATTTTCAATGTCATCAGTCCAAGAAAAGGAACGATCTTTCTTGAGAAGATTGTGAATTGGTTTGACCATTACAACAAAATCAGGAACAAACCTACAAACAAAATTGATGATGCCCATAAAGGCTTGAACCTCCTTTTTGGAAGTAGGATCAGGAAGATTTAGGATAGCAACAATCCTTTTGGGATCTATGCTTATTCCTGAATCAACGAAAATATTCCCAAGGAGATTGCCCCGGGTAACGTCGAAAATAGACTTAGAAGGATTTAAAGAAATACCAAATTTCCTACATCACATCAAAACCTTTCTAAGATGACCAAAATGATCTAATCGGTTCTTTGAATATATAGTTAAGTCTTCAAGATAAATCTGAATAATTTTTTTGATCATATCGTCAAAAGTTATCTACATAACTCTCTGGAAAGTGGCATCTGCATTAGATAATCCAAAATGCATGCATTCATAAGCAAATGTGCCCCAACGTCTAATAAAAGTGGTTTTGTATTTATCTTCCTTTTTACCTTGCTCTTATTATAACTAGAAAAACCATCAAGTAAGGACATCATCTGTGACCCTGCAACTTGATGCAAAATCATTTCCATATTAGGGAGAGGAAAATGGTCTTAACACCTTATCCATAAGAGCCATAAGGATTTCAGATAAAGAACACCTAGAACAAGAGAAAAATCACCTTCACAAAGTCTTCAAAAACATAGGTTACAAAGAAAAAGAGATTAAGAATGCAATAAAGAAAGCACTAGAAAAAGAAAAAGAAAATAACATACCTAAACAAAGAAACAACCAAACCCCGAGCTTCACTGCCTACCTCCCTTACATCCAAGGAGTCACTGATAAAATTGCAAAAATCCTAAACAAGAAGGAGATTAAGACCTCATTCAGACCACTTAATACCATCAAACAGAAAATGAGATCTATTAAAGACAAGCTTGACCAACATAATTGCAAGGAGTATACAGAATAAAATGTTCATGTGGAAAATGCTACATTGGAGAAACAAGCCGCTCTTTTAACACCAGGATTAAAGAGCATGGTGCTGACATCAAGAATGAACGAACTCTCACCTCAGCACTAGCCGAACACTCTCTCACAACTAAGCATCATATACGCCTAGAAGACACCAAAATCTTAGCAAAAGAAGACCATCTCCTTAAAAGATGAATTAGAGAAGCAATCGAAATCATCAAAAATCCCAATAACCTAAATAGAGACAATGGCCTAGAGATTAGTGAAAGTTGGATCCCACTCATTCGGGAAAGAAAATATTATTAGCCTTATCCTCAGGACTCTAGAACTTACACCTTTAGTAGATCCCAACCTTAACCTAACTTGATTATTAAAACCAACCTAACTATCATTAAAACTTTTTGAATCCTAGGGTTGCACTTAGCACACTTTTAGGTTTCACTTTAACCGACATTTGACCAACTTCTATCTTCTCCTCCACACTGTTGAAAAATAAAAATAAAAATTATTCCAACTTAATAACCTAAACCAACCTAATTTATACCAACATACTTTATTATAATCCTTATGATATACATTAATAATAATATTATTATTAACATCTTACAAATTAACCACTAATACATCAATAATAATATTAATATTACTTTAAAAAAAATTAACCCTAATTTAACCTATAAATTAGCATAAACATTAATAATAACATTATTACCATTTCACAAATTAACCCTAATTTATATCAACATACCTGATTAAAATCCTTATGATATACATTAATAATAATATTATTATTACCTTTTTACAAATTAACCCTAATTTAACCTTAAACTAGCATAATACCTTAATAATTATTAACATCAATTAAAATTAAATCAATTCCAAGACTAACCTAATTAATACCAACATATAATTTGTTACCACTAATACAACAATAATAATATTAATACTACCCTTAAAAATTAACCCTAATTTAACCTATAATTAGCATAAACACTAATAATAATATTAAAACCATTTGGATTATTAAATTAAATAAAAAACCACTTAATTTATTAATAAGCAAAATCTTTATTAAATACCTTTTCTAAAAAAAAAAAAAAATCTTTTCAAACCTAGGGTTTCACACAGCTGACTTTAGGTTTCCTACACTCCTCATTAATATTTATTAGGGTTCCTCTCTTTTTTTTCCTCAGGTTTTTTTGTCCTGAAGATGGATCCTGTTGTGGATCTGAAACACCGACAAGCAATTGAAAACACTGTGGTTCTTCCGATAATTTCTAAACAAAACTCTCACCACAGAAATCTAAATGATCAAGATACCAATCACTAACGAGACTGAAGGTTGAGATGAAGAAGCACCCCCAGTGCCACCAAAGACACCCATAGATTCCATTTTATGAATGATGGGTAAGGGAGAGAAAGATGAACTAGCTGAATTAGACAAAGTTCTCCTTAGAGTACCTTGTTGGGTTGACAAAACAATGTTTCTTCTTCCCATTTCAGCAATAGGGGTGATTTCAGGAGATAAAACTCTTATTCTCCTGGAGATGTGAGGGTTTAAGGACATGAAAAGAAGATCAAAACTTTAGGAAAAAGAAGGATATCCCTTATTCCTAGGCTTCCTTTTCTTGTCCTCCCAGCGTTCTCGGACACTTATCTCTTGTTCAATTACCACCCACGAGCATTCAAGATCAACCCGAGTATTAACAATTTCTAAGATAGTATTGAATAAGGTTAAAACAATGCTGGTCTGTTCTTTAATACCATGCTCAATATTGGGCTTCCTTGTAATGAGTACTGTCATGAAGGAAAGAAAACAGTCAAATAATTGAAAGAAAAAATATATAATTTTCAATGATAATCACGCATACAATCAACCAGAGAGATATGGAAGATCTCCCCAATATGGTCACCAAAATAAATGTTGAGGAAAAATATATGAATTATCTTACTCAAGCATTTTCGAATCTTGCTTGGCTAAGACAAGATAGTCAGGAATATCACCCTATGTTTTATAGCCTCAAAAATATTTTCCCAATCCACAAGTATTAATTACAAGGGTTTAGGCTAATTTTTTTATGAAAATAATGTTACAAAATAACATAAAATTTTTATATAAGTTTTTGAAAAATATACAAATAACAAAAAGTAAATGTGGAGATCAAAAGAAAAAGTAACCAAGTCATAATACACACAAATGAGACAGAATAACAATCTTATTTATTTCATTTCGAGACATCAAAAGTATTTTTCTCTTTACAAAACCCTTGTGAGGGCATGGACGAAATTCTAATTTAGAGATCCTCGATGAAAACCATACAAAAGGACTCTGACAAGAAGTAAAAAATGAACTTTATAATCTGGATTAGCTTGCCACAGGCTACTTCCAATTTGACTCTGCAAAATATCCTCTATTAGCTATGAAACTTAACCCATAAACAAACGAGTATACACAGACTATCAAGGATGGATCAACACCTCTAAAACAAGCATCTGAATGATTTGGTTCAATTCTGAACCTTGTTGTCTACAATAGGAACCTACTGTCAAAAAGATAATTAGGCTTTGAATGAAATCAAGAATGAATGAAAACTGAAACTATATAATGAAATCAAAAGAGAAAACCTTAGTCTTTCTTTCTCCTTCTATCTGCACTTGTTTCTTCTTCTCATTTAGCTTTTATGCCTTCCAAATAAGTTGAATTAGTTCAACTACTTTCTTTAGTTAAGTTAGTTTGACTTAACTAATTTATTTTAGGAGAAATAATAATAATAATAATAATAATAATAATAATAATAATAATAATAATAATAATAATTAAGGGTATTTATTTAATAATAACTAGGTAGATGGGACCCCTTGTGACTCCTTTCTTTTATTCTTTTCAAATTATAAAATAAAACACAATTGGATAATCATTTAAACACATGACACCTTGTAACTCCCTTAAATACCTTCAAAATTTGAATATTTAAATATCAGAAATAATTCAAATCATATCCAAAAATATGTAAATATCCACATAATACACATTATCCCCCAAAATATATGGTTGTCCAAACTTTCTCCAGACCACTGTCTTCAACAAATCAATCATAAAAATAGGTAAGTTAAAATCTATACTTTCCACTCTGAGAGGAAATCTTTCTTTTATCACTGTTGTCCCCCTTTGACTTCCTAGAAGTAGCCTTTGGTTGATTTGAACCTTGAGGTTGTATCTCACTAATAACATGGGAAAAATCATCCTTCAGATGCATACAGGAGGACACTAATTTTTAAGAGTCATTTGAAGGAGAGGAAGGGGAGGAAACAACTTTTCCTTTATCTTGCACTTGGGGGACACCAATTTTAATCCTTTTACTAACATGAGAGGATTGAACATGTGAATGCATAGTGGAAACTTGAACATTATGATTTAGAGGTGGTGGAGGACGTAATGAAAAATTGGGCCAACCATGATGGTGAGAGACAAATAGATTGACAATCACTTTCCATCCATCATTTGTAGGGACTTCTGGTTGCAAGGACAAATGAGGAGGCACATGAATACCATGGATGTTTTTAGGTTGAAAAGGGGGTATCTATAGTTGAGGTTGTACTATCCCTTGCCCAAACCAGTTAATGAACCCAACTTGGAACAACTGGTTCAATTCTTGGGGGTCAACATCAAATTGAATGGAGAATCTAGGCCTTCTAGGCCCTCTGTTCCAGTTACCTCTTCCTCTTTTATTTCTGCCATGGATTCCCCTGCCGAAGAAAATCATCCTGTATGCAACAATTCATCAATAACTATCCCTTAACATACCATACATGACATTTTGATTGCATGAAACAAAATGTGGCTCAGGAATTGACACAAGACCCATGCAAATCCATCCATAAGAAATCATTTAATAATTTCCAAGTGAGCAGGGGGTGGTAGGGTTCATGGGACATATGGAGGGAGTGTAATAAGAGAAAAAGTGATATAATGAGAGGGGATAAATACACGAGTACTGCTAAAAAAATTAGTAAACTAATTTAACTATGCAATCAAATACTAAAAATATCAGTTTCCATCTATTTCTGTGTTATCACTTTTTGTTGCTATTATATAGAGTTTTTTTTAATTTATTTTATAGAACAAGGGTGTTGAAATGAAATTGGGATTATGAGGGGGATACAATGAGTGAAAAAGTGGTAGCATGACAAGGATATAATATGGATATTGTTCATGTAAAATAAATCAAATCAAACAATTAAACATAACTATATACATTCACTTTTAAAAACCGCTATAAAACTGTCATTTATTTTATAGATTATCTATCTGTTGAATTTAAAAAAAAAACAACTCATATGCCCATAAATACTCAATTACAATAGCCTTTCCATCTATGTTTACATAACAGTCCTATCAACAGTCTTGCAATGATATGATGAACATAATAACCCTTTGAGCCACAACCATTCGTATTCCAATGATAAATGTCTTTTCCTTTTAAAACCAATAGAAGACGGATAATGATCTCATCTATTTATAACTAATTCTTGTTCTTTAAAATCAAATAAGAACATTCACAGAATTAACCACCACTATCCATTGTTTAAACAATGTTGGCATAATCGAACTAGGCATTAGAACTCATAATTGGGCCCCATCCATTCACACACAATGCTCCATAAAAAATCATCGACAAAAGAACCAAATCAAACAACATTAAAAAATTAATATGCAACTCTGAGTCCGAACTTCACATAAATTATCATGTACAATTTTTTTTTTTTTTAATTTTTCCCAATTGAGAAATAGAACCAAATCGTGCCCAATCGACCAAGCACACACACTAAATAAAATGAAGGAAAGATCATATCTAGGGTTTAAAAACCCAAAAAATTGTGAGTGAGAACAAATGGCTCAATCAAAATAAGTCCTCGAGGACGCATAAAACTCGTGCCTTTTCAAATTTACCATATAACTTTTAACAACTCTAGACGGTAAGGGTTATCAAATGATATTCAACCAATTCCAACAGAGTACGAGAAGAAGTGAACACTTAATAGAACTTTAAAAAGAATGCCCGAGCACAAACCATGGCCAACCAAAGCATATATAAAGTTTCCATTAAAGTTCTGGGTGATTCTAAACTCGACTGTGCAATGCAACAATAACGAGGTCAACACCATCATCAATAACATATCGGGGCATGAACAAGACATGGAAAGAAACACTTCAACTCTTAACAATTCACATTGCAACCCAGAGAATCGAAATATATCAACCACTAAGATGAAAAGGAGTGGAAAACCTTAACACCAAGACTTGGCTGTAAAACCCATGCATAAAGCTCAAAGCTTGCTAATCTATAATCATAAATTTCCACAGAGAACCAGACCAAAACCCCAAGCTGAATGAACATGTTTTTCTTTGATTTAACCAATAAACCCATGCACCGACTGCACACAACAAGGAATAACCATTCCTCTTTATTTAAAATGCCAACAGTCTAGAATATTCACAAGAAGAACCCACAGACACAACTCCAATACGTAGTCCAAAAAATTAAGAAAAACACAAACCTCAAGCAATTCTGAGCCAAAAATAGATTCATAACATAGAGTAACCATCATGGATGGAAAAATAAGGAAACATACATGGAAAATATTTCTAGAGGGGGAGAGTTAGATTGTATCCTCCTTCACAACCAAAAATCACAGAGCATCAACTATTACCAGAGCCAAAAAAATGAATGCAAGTATGGCTAGGGTGACGGGCCTGGAGGGATGTTTGAGTGACGTGAAACAAATGAAAGTTGATTCCTTCCCGAGCCTCATTCAATTCAACGTACAATCCAACCAAATCACCATAACACTAACCATTAAATTAACCATATATTCCATTACTATATCGCATTGCATACTGCGTCGCCCAAAGTAATGTCAAAAACTTAAAAAAAAACAACAATGTGCCATATGTTACCATATGTGCTTCAACATCTATCATATAAAAAAGCACATAAGTCTAGCAGCAAGGGTTTATGCACCCTCCCTTTGTCACAATAGCACATAACATTTGTCTTGTGTATAGTCCTTTTGTTTAGAAGAGCTCCCATATCATCCCCTTGTATAAAATCATATGTAAAACAATTAATCAATGTTTAATTGAAACATCCAAAACAAAACCTGTAATAAAACTTTTATCCATAGGACAACCATAATTTGTGAGTGACCATTAAAACCATCTAGCCATGCAAAAATCAACCAACCATCTTATGTCATCATAACGATTAAAACCATGACTTGAATCATCAAATTGTAGAAGACTATGTTGGCATCATCATAACAACCAACAAAATATATAAGTGAAACATATCCATCATGTAAATGTGTTGAAACTGCACATAATAGATGTATCTAGAAAATACCACACACATTTGCAGAGAGAAATTGAGAAACAAGAAGCAAGAGAGAAATAATGGAAGAATTCTCATTAACCGTCATGAATAATGAATAATTTACACATGATATACTCTGTATAACTCAATGAATGCACCCTCGAGGAGAACCAATGCACCATAGTGGTAGTATATATTGATATGGACACACACCAATAGTTACGGGAGTGAACTTCCACCTAGTCTAGTCTCTCATACAGTTACCGTAGTGAACTTCCACCTAGCTGAGTTAACAAGTCAACCAGTCTTCAGTTAACTGACTGAATAGAGTGTAGTGAGGATTAGATTAAGGAATCAAGATTAATGTGCCAGTTTGGTGATGATCCCAAGGAAAGTGCACATTATCATGGTGATGATCCCAATGTTGCATGGTGACAAAACCAATGCAACATCTAGACTCAACTCAACTAGTCAAACTGAAGTGTTAACCGAAGATAATATTCTCTAGGTGGAATATTCTCCCCTAAAATATAGGAGACTAGATAATGACTAATTATGACTAATAAACAAGGAAAAAACTTAGGAAAAATAAATCCTAGGTGTGTGTGAAGTAACTCCAACACCCCCCCAAACATCACTATGGTGAAAATAGAGAATGGGTCCCGACAATAAGGCCATGTTAGATACCCAAATACAAAATATACACTGAAAATAAAGTGAGGAAAGAGGGAAAACCTCATGGGACCCCCCCACCCCTCAAGGTACAATGTATGTAAAAAGAAAAAATACAGTTTCTAGGCAATTGTGTCCTTCACTCCAATATGACTTCGCAGATAATGGAACTTCTACTCAGTGAAGGTATTGGTGAAGATGTGTGTTGTATGTTCTACTGAAGGAAAAAACTATAGGTCAATGATCCCCTCGTGTACTAAGTCCTGGATGTAGTGCATGTGGATCTCGATGTGCTTCGTTTGCTGCCTCTGAACTGGATCTCTGCAAAATTTCAGAGTGCTCTGGTTTTCACACCAGATGGCGATCGACCGATGAAACTGAATTCCCAATTCAGTGAGAAAATGTTGTAGTCACATAGCCTGAATGGTTATATTAACTACCCCTTTGTAATCCACCTCGGCTGAAGATAGAGAAATGACAGCTTGCTTCTTGCTCGACCAATAGATAGGACTAGAACCAAGACTGAGTGAGTAACCAGATGTGGACTTGGGATCAGTTCTATCACCAACACAGATCAGTTCTATCACCAACACAGTCAGAATCAATAAAACTAATGAGATGTAATGTAGAGTTTGATGCATAGTGAATCCTAAAGGTGATGGTGCCCTGCACGTATCTAAGGATACACTTTGCAACCTTCCAATGTAGCTCATGTGGCTCCTGCATGAACCTAAAAAATGCACCAACTGAATAGGAGAGTTTTGGTTTGGAGTATGTGAGATACAACAAGATCCCCACTAGCTGTCTGTACAGTGTGATGTCAACCAATGGAGTGTCCCCACCATCCTCAAGTTTGAATCCTGATAGGAAAGGAGTCATAGAAGACTTGTAGTCTATCATGTGAAATATATCAAGGAGATCTCATGCATACTTGGCTTGAGAAATTTTGATGGCTGATGCATCCTGATTGATCTCAGGTCCAAGGAAGAAGTGTAGAGAACCCATGTCTGTCATCAAAAACATGTCATGTAGAATCCTCTTGACTACAACAATCACTGAAGTCAAGAAATCGGTGATCAATAAATCATCAAAATATAGAACTAAGAGTAGAAGTGAGTCAAACGTGTTGAGCATGTAGACATTTGCATCTATTTACAATGTACAAATTTCTGTGACAACAGGTAGGAGTCCATCTTGGAATACCATGCCCTTGGAGCCCTCTTGAGGCCATAAAGAGACTTCTTCAGTCGACAGAACAAAGAGGAGTCTTGCATAAATATCTAGGGCTGCTCCATATAGATCTCCTCAGATAGATCACCATGAAGAAATGCATTCTTCACATCCATCTGATGGACTTCCCATACCTTGGCTACTGCAATGGCAAGTGCCAATCGTATGGAATCCATATTCACTACTGGAGTGAAGGTCTCATCATAGTCAATGTCATGCACCTGCTGAAAGCCTTTGAAAACAAATTGAAAACAAACCTGGATTTGTATATGCTATAAGGTAGCTAGAGAGGTAGTGGGGGGGGGNATGTAAGGTGGACTAGGTCCACTATATTATTAAATAAGGCCCACTATGGTAGTTAGATATAATAAATGGGTAATTAGATATAATAAATGTAAGAGGAATTCTTAGAAGGTTCTACTTCTAGAATATTCCTCCTCTAGAATTTTCTTAGGTGATGGTAGTACTATATAAATGGGTTCAAGGAATGTAATGGGACATGAAGAGAATTATTGCATTTAGAGTGGTAGCTCAATAGGAGGATGCCCCCTCGAAGGGGAAAGTGAATAGGAGATGATCCCTTCCATAATAGGATCCATTGTATGGTGTTTCCCTTGTAAATTTGTTGAAACTACACAAAATAGATCTAGCTAAATAATAATACACACATTTGCAGAGAGAATTGGAGAAGGAAGAAGAAGAAGGAGAGAGAGAATGGAAGAATTCTCATTAACCATTGTGAATAATGAATAATTTACACATGATATACTCTGTATAACTCAATGAGTTCGACTTGAGGTGAACCAAGTCACCATAATGGTGGTCTAGAGTGATTTGGACACACACCAACAGTTACGGGAGTGAACTGCCACCTATTCTAGTCTCTCTGGCAATTACGGGAGTGAACTACTAGCTAGTTGAGTTAACTAGTCAACTAGTCTTCAGTTAATTGAATGAACATAGAGTCGTGAGGAGTTAACTGAGGGAATCAAGGCTAATTCTCCCCTCTAGTGATGATACCAAGGAAAGGTCGAGTTA
Organism: Picea engelmannii; assembly: GCA_009831015.1. Classification (NCBI taxonomy): domain Eukaryota; kingdom Viridiplantae; phylum Streptophyta; class Pinopsida; order Pinales; family Pinaceae; genus Picea; species Picea engelmannii. The sequence goes on along the minus strand of ML787598.1, from coordinate 913,773 downwards.
GCATGGTGATGATCCCAATGTTGCATGGTGATGATCCCAATGCAACATCTAAACTCAACTCAACTAGTCAAATTGAAGTGTGAACTGAAAGAGAATATTCTCCAGGTGGAATATTCTCTCTTAAAATATAGGAGTCTGGATAATGACTAATTATGACTAATAAACAAATACAAACCTTAGAAAAAATAAATCCTAGGTGTGTGTTAAGTAACTCCAACACCCCTCCTAAACATCACTATGGTGAAAATAAAGATTGGGTCCCGACAATGAGGCCATGTTAGGTACCCAAGCACAAAATATACTCTGAAAATAAAGTGAGGAAAGAGGGAAAACATCATGGGAAACCCCCCCCCCTCAAGGTATAATGTATGTAAAAATAAGAACTACAGTTGCTAGGCAACTGTGTCCTTCACTCCAAGATGACCTCACAGAGAATGGAGTTTCTGCTCAGTGAAGGTCTTGGTGAAAATGTCTGTTGTATGTTTTGCTGAAGGACAAAACTATAATTCGATAATCCCCTCGTGTACTAAGTCCCATATTTAGTGCATGTGGATCTCAATGTGCTTCGTCCATTGCCTCTGAACTTGATCTCTACAGAACTTCAGAGTGCTCTGGTTGTCACACCAGATGATGATCGACTGATGAAACTGAATGCCCAACTCAGTGAGAAAATGTTATAGCCACATAGCCTAAATTATTATGTTAATTACCCCTCTGTACTATTCCTTGACTAAATATAGAGCAATGGAAGATTTCTTCTTCCTCGACCAATAGATAGGCCCAGAACCAAGATTGAGTGAGTAACCAGATGTGGACTTGCGATCAATGCTATCACCAACCTAGTCAGAATCACTAAAACCAATGAGATCTAATGTAGAGTCTGCTGCATAATGAATCCCAAAGGTGATGGTGCCCTGTACGTATTGAAGGATACACTTTGCATCTTTCCAATGTAGCTCATGTGGCTCCTACATGAACCTGGAAACTACGCCAACTACATATGAGAGGTCTAGTTTGGAGTGTGTGAGATACAAAAAGATCCCCACTAGCTATCTATACACTATGTTGTCAACCGATGGAGTCTCCCTGCCATCCTCAAGTTTGACTCCTGATAGTAAAGGAGTCAGAGAAGACTTGCAGTCTTTCATGTGAAATATCTCAAGGAGATCTCGTGCATACTTGGCTTGAGACAGTTTTATGCGTGATGCATCCTGACTGATCTCAAGTCCAAGGAATAAGTGTAGCAAACCCATGCCCTTCATAAAAAACCTGTCATGAAGAATCCTCTTGACTGCAACAATCGCTGAAGTCGAGAAACCAGTGATGAACAAATCATCGACATACAGAACTAAAAGTAGAAGTGAATCAATCTTCCTGAGTATGTATACATTTGGGTCTGATTTGCAACATACAAAGTTCTGTGACAAAAGGTAGGAGTCCATCTTGTCATACCATGCCCTCGGAGCTTGCTTGAGGCCATAAAGTGACTTCTTTAGTCGACAAACCAAAGATGAGTCTTGCATAAATACCTGGGGCTGCTCCATGTAGATCTCCTCAGAGAGATCACCGTGAAGAAATGCATTCTTCACGTCCATCTGATGGAATTCTCATCCCTTGGCTACCGCAATGGAAAGAGCCAGTCGAATGGAATCCATCTTCGCTATTGGAGCAAAGGTCTCATAATAGTCAATACCATGAACCTGTTGAAAGCCTTTGGTGACAAGCCTGGCTTCGTATCTGCTGATCTGTCCATCTGCTGCACTCTTGGTCCTGTAGACCCATCTGCATATGAAAATTTTCCTCCTAGAAGGAAGGGGAACCAGATCCCAAGTATGTTTCTTGAGGAGGGAGTTGTACTTCTCCTGCATGGAGGATTCTCAAAAGGGATTTCCAACAGCCTCACCATAAGACTGTGGATCGAAATACTAAACCAAGAAAAGATGTCTGGAGGGTAATGGTTCAGTGGCAGTGAGTGCAATAGGAGGCTCCTCGAAATCAAATCGAGTGCTCCTGGTATTAGTTGGATCATCGACGAGATCCCCTGCATCCTGAAGAGTAGTCTGTGCCCACTTGGGCCTCTGCTCTGGCTCTGCAACTGCATCTAGATGCTCTGACTCTGCATCCGACTGTACTGACTTTGAATCTGAATCTGAATCTTCTGAGTCCTCTATATCGGAAATTTCGTCTGAAGAAGAGTCGACATGTGCATGCTCATCATCTCGGACAGGTGGAAGAGTGAAGGTGTCTGCATGCGACTGATGAGGTACATGCGAGACACTTTCCTTGAATTGGACACTGCGCTCAATGATGAGCCAGTCTGAGGAAATATCAATAAGTCAATATCCCTTCACACCGTCGGGGTATCCAACAAAAATGCACTCAATTCTCTGTGGATCAAGTTCCTTCCTCTTTTCAGAGGGAATTCAGGCCCATGCATGAGAACCAAAAATGCGAAAGTGGGTGACTTCCGGTTTGAGGCCGCTCCAAGCCTCATAGGGGGCCTTATCCTTGAAAAATCTATGGGGAGATCTGTTTTGGATGTATGTTTCACAGTTAAGAGCTTCAGCCCATACTCTCTGTGGTAGTGAATTTGCATGCAACATGCAAGATTCCATCTCCTCTAGAGATCAATTTCTCTGCTCAACAACTCCATTTTGCTGTGGAGTGTAAGGAAATGTATGCTGCAACTAAATCCCTGCCTCATGGAAAAGATTGTGGATCTCATGATTCACATACTCTCCCCCGTTATCAGTTTGGAGGACTTTGATCTTCTTTCCAGACTGTGTCTCAACCAAGGCTTTGAAATCTTTGAGGTGTTGAAAGAATTCTGATTTTTTCCTGAGAAAGTAGATCCATGTAAAACGTGAGAAATCGTCAACAAAAATGAGAACAAACCTCGCTTTGTTGATCGATGGATGTGGAAAAGGACCCATGAGGTCACTGTGGATCAGATCTAAAGGTGTAGAAGATCACTAAGACTTTCCCTTGTCGAATTTCTCTTGAGGGTGTTTCTGAGAACACATCCCTCACATACTCCCTTGGAGAAATGGATGTCTAGTAGACCATCAACTAATTTTTGCTTGCTAATCTATTGCATGTATCTGAAATTCAAATGTCCAAACCTTTCATTCCATATCCTACTACTTTCTGTTAGCGTTGGAAGTCACTCCTGCATTGCAGCAGGAGTAGATCCTGACACCCATAAGTTTATGTCACGATTTGTTAAAGGGGGTGATCGAATGGAAGCAAACTCAGGACAATATCGCTCACTCAAAAAGCTTTGTTGGAACAATAGGGACATGGAAGGTCTTGATCTAACTTAAGCCAGTAGATTTGCATAGTGGTGAGTAAGTGAAAGAAAAGAAGGGAAAAAGTCTAAGATATGAGATCCTCTCAGACTAGAGAAACTTCAAAGAAAACCTCAAACATTGCAGAACTAATACAATCAAACATACATTATATAGTTACAACAACACCTGACTGGATCATCCATACCCGAGCTTCAGATTCAGAGGAACAAGGAAAGGAGGAGGCTAGCCTCCATTAAACAAGAAATCTCAAAATATCATTGTATAACCAGAGAACCAGAGGCTTTGTTAAAGCTTTAAAGTCAGGATCTTAGCTCTACCATCGATCATTACAAAATGGAAAAATTGCCTACATATACTCAAAGCCAATCACATCAGCAAAATTGAGGCTTAACATTAAAAACATTACATCTGCATGTTCATTAGCATACTGCACATGTAGTCTCTGGATGGTCGTGTGCTTAAACCAGACGCAATTGGAATCCTGGTGTTATCTCCCAAAATGAATCAGTCACCATGGTTTCATTTTGTGGTTGATAGCATGGTTACTTGTAGTTTTCTCCATTTTTTTTTAATTTCTTCTAGTGTCAAAACTTAGGTTTTAAATTCATATCTTAGAAATAAATTTATCCATAAAAGTCTTTTCTATGAAATTTCATGAAAATACTTTCAACAACTAATGCGTGTTGCAAGGTTGATGACTAGCTGGTGAAAACGACAATTTTCAATAGTTAAGGAGTACTTTCCTGTAGACCGTTAGCTGGTGAAAGCGCGAAACACGTGTGTTTCCTCCACATTTTCAGAAATCAAAGGATGACACGCTCAACACATGTCACGTAATCATTATAACGCACTGGTGAAAGAAAATAATGATGAGGATTCTATTATGCACGTCTAAATCAGAAATCATTGCGGATCGTGTTCATGAATGCATGCTTCACGAGATAATGGCGTTGGAGATGACGAATTCAAATTCATCATCATAGGTAAAGGAGTGGTACTACTTAGCTGGTGACATCAAATCGACACTTGATATCCCCAACATGCATTATCCACAGACATATGTTATGGTTTCATATTTGAAATACAACGTCGAGAATTTTCACTAGTGCCAAACCTTGGCTCAAACAACAAATTACAGTGACTTTGTTTGCAAAATTGTTTGGGGTTCAAGTTACAGATAGTAAGGAAAAAAAGTGGTTCATTGTTAAGGAAAGAATTAGACAGTCTGTATTTTTTACAAGCACATCCAGAGGTGCAAAAATGCTTCTTAGACGCAGGCTGCATGGGTTATGTTGAAAAGTTACAGAACGGTTGCCACCAAACAATAGTTGAAGCATTTGCTAAATCGTATGATGGAAACAAAGCCTGTGTGGGTTCTTTAGAAATCATAGTTGATGAAGCCGCCATTTCTACAACAACCAACTTACCTAGATCAGGCTAGAGCTGTTTCAAGACAACAACAACCAAGAATCTCAATTTCAGAGCATATCTTAAGGCATAATTTAGAAATGTCACATGGAAGAAAAGCATGCCAGTTTCTCATTTGGAGGATGAATGGTAGGACCTGTTCAAAGGAATTCAACTCTATATAACCTCAGAAGGAAGGTATGACAGGATGATGTTATACCATTTCAAGATCTTAGATCATTTCACAAGGAAAACTCTCCTAAATTTACCTTTCTTCCTTCATAAAAGCCCAACTAAAGTATGTAAAAAGATTAGGGTTGAACCTATAAGTATGAAAAACACCCTTTTTCATTTCGGCCTGATCAAATTGATAATTCTAGAGGAACTAAGACAAAGAGGAAGGACTTGGAAACATTTTCTTTTTTGGGAAGGATTTGAAACCCAAACTCAGCCCATGAATGAGCATAAGAGAGCTGGAAAAAGGCAATTAACTCCCCAGAGTAGCTCGAAGAAGAGGAGAACTCTTCCAGGACCACCAGAAGATAGGATTTCTGGCATAAAGTCTCACAGGTCAAAGAAAAATTATATTTTGAAACCACTTCAGAGCATCCTACAGAAAAAAAGACAAATATTCTAAATCTACCATACACAGACTCAGAAACAGAGCCAGAGCAAGAAGATGAAAGTCCAGCCATTAAAAGCCCTGAACACTCCATGGAATTTGCATAGGATTGTGAGACTTTTACTCCCACTGATGAAGGTGAAACATCAAAGAGAAAAAAGTCAAAGAAATCACAAAAATTTAAACAACTAAAAGAAGTGATTTCTCAACAGGAGGTTTTAGAAAGAGTAATCAAGGCGAGATACAAAACTCTGTCTGATAATTTTACAGAGACAAATGCATCATTTGAGAAGTTGGCTCGTGAAAGTGTCAAAGACAAAAAGAGAAAGAAGAAAATCACCAAAGATTATAACAGTTTATGGTGGTTAGCAAAACGCCTTAAGAGGAAAATTAGAAAATTGAAGCAGAAGCATAAGTCACACCCAGATCTACAGGTGCTAGCCCAGGTTGTTGTGAATATGCAAGGAGATAAAGCAGAGACACGCTAATTTTTTGATAAAATAACAGTTTTGGAGGTGAAATTTTCTTTTTGGCCAAGCCAGAGCTTTCACCAGCGCAAAGGGTAAATTTACAACCAGTTAGATGGTGAAAGGCAGAGCTTTCACCAACTAACCAGCGAATCATAAGGCAAATTAGCTGGTGAAAGCACAAAAATAATTTTTGAAAGCTAAAGATGGAGCAGGGTGATTTTCAAAGTATTTAAAGAAGTTCAAGAGAATCAATGGATTAACCACTTAGTCAGAAAATACTTAGCATCAGAGATTCGTGGAGATTTTGAAAACCAAATGCTAAATCGGTCTCCTAAAGTTTCAACTGTGATTAATTGAAGAAATCTAGCTACAGAAGATAGGTGCCTTTACCTTTCCATGACATAACAAAGTCCATAAGTTGATGAAGTACATATGTCAAATATTGATATAGAAGACAGTTCGAGTTCTAGCAACTAGTCTTTGTTATCGATTGCCTTAGTTAGTTTTATTTTCTATTTTTAGATATAGATCCATGTTTTCAGGATCTTAAAAACTGATTGTAAAAGGATATAAATGCCTATATTTTCTAAGAGACAAGGGTTCAAACTGGGAATACATTTTGTGCTACTGTATAGACTCTTATTGCATAATAAAATTACAGTCTCCTTTTGCTTTCAATATCAAAAATATTCATGCTTCCTTTTTTGTACTTTATTTAAGTTTATCTTAGCTTATAAAGACTGTCATGTCTTTATTGAGCTCATAGACTTGAAGTAAAGGATTTATTTCTATATTTCATTAAGCCCTACACCCAGTTGTATTTGACAATCAAGATTAGTGTTCTTTATCCTCTCCTTTTAAAATACTTGATCTGATTATTGTTTTCTAAAATCACTATTTCATTTGAATGTATGATGAGTTGTCTATTACATTAATTATTGAGTGATCCCATTGTTCCAAGCATACCTACACATTATTTCTTAAGTTACCAAGCATCCTTAGCCTACAACCCTAAGTATTTCTTGGAGTGATAACAAATTGGCGTCGTTGCCGGGGAATCGAAATTTAAGTTCTGCTTTCCTGGGATACGACACATAATTGATCTTTGATGATAGACAAAGATTAGATGTTTTATTGGTTGTAATTATCTATCTGGCAACTCCACAAGTTCATCCTGTCTCCTAAGAGGATCAATACTAGGGCGAATCCTCAAGAATCACCTATCACACCAGTGCCCAATCTAGAACTAATTCTTAGGAAAGGAAAGACAATTCAGGGTCAAGCCTCAAAATCAGATACAGAAGGTAATCCTCTTTTTAGTTCTGGAAAATCTACTACAGAAAAATTTGAATTGTTTTCAAAGAGTACTGATGAAAAAAAAACTGTAAATACTGTAGAAGAACAAACTCCTTTTTATCAACAGGAAAATAGCAATGATGATAAATTGACAGATTCAAATTTGATTGAAAAAGCATCCAAGAATTTAGAAAGAAATCATAGTTCTTCTTCTCTTGAGTCTTTTCATTCACAGCAAAAAGAAGATCATTTAAAGATTTATACTAGCCTCCTTTCTGTTGAACATCTTCTCCAAGAGATATCTGTTGGATTATTGAGAGGGGGGGTGAATCAGTAATAGAGCAATTTAACCATATAATCCTAGTGTTATATCAATGAAGCATTATTATCCAATAACTACAGAGTAAATAAGAAATGAACAAATGAACAATCATACACATACACAGTACACTAGTGTTTTACGTGGAAACCCAAATCAGGAGAAAACCACGGAATGCTTTTTCTTATATGTCTTGAAGAATTACATTCATTGGAAGCACCAACTTCCTTTGTTTTCCAGCTGCAACTGGAAGGAGGCTCCAACCCCCTAGTTTCTCAGGCTACAACCTGAGGGAAGCTCCAACTCCCCAAATCTCTGGCTACAACCAGAAGGAGGCTACAACCCCCAATGTTCTCCGGCTACAACCGGAATGTGGCTACAACCACCTGTCCTTGCCCCATCCTTCCACCCTGAAGTAGAAGTAGAATGATGGAACCATTGTCACACTATCACTGTGAGATATACCGTTGTAAACCTGTACCAATAAATCTGAACCATGCATCTACCATGCATCAACCTGTACCATAAACAAGTGCATCAACCATGCA
>ML787598.1:888156-904741 GCA_009831015.1 Picea engelmannii | reverse complement strand
CATCATGTATCAATGACAACTCATTGATCCATCTTCATCTATGCATTCTCATCAAGGACAATACATATTATATTACATCAATCATCAATAAATCAATCCTTTGACATCAATCAATCACTTGACATCAATCAATCAAACCATTGTCATCAATGACAACATGATCCAACAGAAAAATTTGAATTGTTTTCAAAGAGTACTGATGAAAAAAAAACTGTAAATACTGTAGAAGAACAAACTCCTTTTTATCAACAGGAAAATAGCAATGATGATAAATTGACAGATTCAAATTTTATTGAAAAAGCATCCAAGACTTTAGAAAGAAATCATAGTTCTTCTTCTCTTGAGTCTTTTCATTCACAACAAAAAGAAGATCATTTAAAGATTTATACTAGCCTCCTTTCTGTTGAACATCTTATCCAAGAGATATCTGCTAAAGGTGAAGAAAACTTAGCTGGAAAACTTGCAAATTTTTATAGAGCCTCATATCAGACCTCTTTCCCATTATAATATTCACCTCCTTCACATTCCCCCAATGTTGAAGACTCGAAAAAGAAACTATCACCTTTCTCACCCCTGATCATTATGGCTGCACCACCTCCTTTGACTAAGATGCAACAAATCCTAACTGCTAGGTATGCACCACTTATATTGCCAAACCCAGTATCATCCATGCTGAAAGGAGACTATCATAAGTATATGCCCAAATTCACAGGTGAAGGCGATGTGTCTACTGAAGAACATATTGAGTCTTTCTACAGTTATGCTGAAAACCTTAATATTGAAGAGGAAGATGTTTGGACATGAGTTTTTGTCCAAATCTTATATGGCCATGCTAGGAAATGGTTCAAAGAACTCCTTGCTTGTTCCATAGCTGGAATCGAGAAATTGGATGATACCTTCTTGAAACATTGGGGTGATAAAAGAGATTTTGTATACTATATCACAAAATTTGGAAATCTAAGGAAACAAAATGGCGAGTTAGTCTCTGATTTCAGTAAAAGGTTTAACCGGATGTACAGTAAAATACTAGCAGAGATAAAACCTTCAGATGCTTCTGCCAAAATCACATATTCTGATGATTTTGACTCAGATTTCTATTTATTGTTGAGAGAAAGGAGGTCACCTACACTATCTCTGATGCAATATGCTACCCTTGAGGTGGAATCAAATATTTTATCCTCTCAAAAGATAAAGGGAAATTCTGATAGGAGAAGGCCAGGGAATTAAGCTTCTTCTTCATCAAGTGCTGACCCAAAGTTAGATAAAATGGCTAAGATGCTAGAGTCTCTAACCTCTAAGATATCTAAGCTCAATATTGAAAATAAGCAGCCTGTGAAGGGAAGAGGAACTTATGATTATGAAGGAAGGAACCCAAATCAAAATCCTAACAACTTCAGAAGAAATAATCAGCCAACACAATTTTTGCAAAGAGTAAAGAATCCTACTAAAGATCAGAGAATAAAGGCCCCTCTTCAGAATGTTGTGATGGATGAAGATGAAGGTGATTATCAAGAAGATGGAGAAGATAATATTTATTGTGTTGGAGAAGAGACAGGGAAATCTTATTTGACACAACACGACTATGAAGAAGCATTGATGACTGAACAGAGAGAGGATAATTCTGCTGATGATGGAATTTTTACGACGGAAGATAAGAATAGATATAATCTCCGATCTCAGTCTGATACTTCCCAACAGAACACACCAACCTCTTCTGAAAAGAGCACAACCCCTATTAAGTGACAAGATCAGACATCAAAGAATCAACAAACAGATCCCTCAAAAGCAAAAGCTTCAACTCCTCCAAAGAAGACTGCTGCCCCTGTCAAGCAACAAATTCCAAAAAGTCAAGCCCCTGTTGAACAAAAAATCATTCAAAAAGATCCTTTAAATGAGGTAAAAGTATCTGATAAAGTCTCTGATAAAGTCCCATACTCTTTCAATTTTGAGGTTGAAATATAGAAAATTAAAATTCCCAATCCTCTGGTTGAGTTAATGAAAAATGAAATATTCAAAAAGGATATCCTTAAAACTTTGGATCCCAAATCTATATCCCCTTCTGCTGATATTCTCAACATATATGATGAAAATCCAACCATTACTCTGGGCCAAATGATAGAAGATAGAGATGAAACTTGTCCTCCCTTTTACATCTCTCTAAATATTCATGAGAAAACATTACATAACTGTTTGTTGGACTCTGGTGCTTCTCACAATTTAATGCCGAAGGCGGTCATGGATGAGCTTGGGCTAGAGATCACCAAGTCTTACGATGATCTTTTCTTTTTTGACTCTCAAAAAGTCAATTGTCTTGGAATGATCAAGGACTTGGCTGTAACTTTAACCCAAGCATCCATGAAGACTATGGTTATGGATATAGTAGTGGCAGACATACCACCTAAATTTGGATGTCTGTTATCAGGATCATGGATGAAGAGGCTAGGTGGAAATATTCAAATGGATCTCTCTTACGCTACTATCCCTATTTTTGGAGGGGTAAACAGAAGGTTATACAGGGAATCACAGCTGGCATATGTAATCAGTGACGAACAAAATCCATCTAATCATCCTATCTATTCTGTCGACACAGGTATCGGATCTTGTATTTTACAAATTGATGATTCATTAACAGATGCATTGCTGCTTAGAAAGCCCACAGTTCAGTCCACAGAAGTAGCAAAGGATGATCTTTGGACCATGTTCTTTGATGGTTCTTGTACCAAAGAATCAGCAAGAGCAAGGGTAGTACTGATTTCCCCTTCTAAGAAAACTTCTCATTTGTCCTTTAAACTTGATTTTAAAGTGACGAACAATATTGCAGAGTATGAGGCACTACTTTTGGGGTTAAATGCAACCAAAGAGATGGATATTAAAATATTGCATGTATTCAAAGATGCATATTTAATCATTCAACAAGTGAATAAGTCATTTCAAGAAAAAACATGTCAGGCTGAAAGCATATAGAGATGAAGTTTTCAGGGCGATTCATACTTTTGCAGATTTTAAAATTTCATATGTACCTAGAGCAATGAATGAATTGACTGATTCATTAGCTGTGTCGGCCTGTGCTTTCATACCTCCTCTGCCTCATAAATTGAATTATGAAATTCAAGTTAAATATAGGCCATCCCTCCCTGATAATGTAAAATTTTGGAAGGTTTTCGAAGACGATGCTGAACTCACTAGATTTCTTGCTGTGATAAATGAGTTTGCAGACTTGCAAATTGATCAGGAGAATGAACATGATGATGAAATTTAGAAGCCAAAATTCAGAAGCAAAATCACAACACATGAAATAGTAAAACTGTCTACCAATAGAATTCCTAAAGGTTTGGTCCCTTTAGAAAGGATTTTTGATAATAATGATGTGGCTGTCAAATTGGAAAAAGGGGAAAAAGATTCAGAAGTGTTGCAGTATAATGTAGCTAGTGAACATGATCCTAAATATGTCAATTTAGCTTCACATTTGACTGAAAAACAAAAGGATGATTATGGAGAATTGCTAAAGGAGTTTGCTGACATCTTTTCTTGGAAATATGATGACTTGAAGACTTTTGACACAGAGGTAATTCAGCATAAGATTCCCTTAAACAAAGATACCAAACCATTTAGGCAGAAACTTAGATCTTTTAATCCTTTGTTGCTGCCTACAATGGAAAGGGAAATCAAAAAAATATTGGATGCCCGCATCATCATACCTCTCAGATATTCAGAATGGATTGCAAATCGTGTACCAGTTAGAAAGAAGAATGGAGAGATCAGACTCTGCGTGGACTTCAAAAATTTGAATAAGTGCTGTAGGAAGGACAACTACCCTCTGCCCAAAATGGAACATATTTTGCAGAATGTGTCAGGATCAAAGGTGATGTCTTTTATTGATGGGTTTTCTGGATACAACCAGATTGCTGTCCATTCGGACGATAAAGAAAAGACTGCTTTTACTACTCCATGGGGTACATTTATATACGAAAAGATGCCTTTTGGTTTGATGAATGCGGGAGCGGCATTCCAAAGGGTGATGGACATTACTTTCGTTGGAGAGAAAGATAAATTTGTCCTGATATATATTGACGATATCATTATTTTTTCGAGCAGCCATGAACTTCATTTGCAGCACTTAAAAAAGACATTCCTAAAATGTCAAAGGTATGGCATTTCTCTTAATCCAAAAAAATCAAATTTCGCACTTAAGGAAGGGAAATTACTTGGACATATTGTTTCAGTTGATGGGGTGAAAATCGACCCAAAAAGAGTAGAAGGAATTAAAAATCGGTCTCTTCCTAGATCAAAGAAGGACATTCAGTATTTCCTTGGGACTATAAACTTTATTAGGAGGTTTATAGAAAAATTTGCAGAACTCACAAAGCATATTACTGCTATGTTAAGAAAGAACTCCGAAGTAAAATGGACTGAAGAAGCCAAACACTCATTCAATGCTATCAAGGAATCCATTATGACAACCCCTATTTTGATCAGCCCCGACTTCACCAAGGAATTTTATATCTTTTCATTTGCTTCAAAAGATACAATTGCAGCAGTACTCTTGCAGAAAAATGCCAATGATCAGGAGCAACCGGTTTCCTTCTTCAGTAAAGTCTTGAGGGATGCAGAGGTAAAGTATGAATTATTGGAGAAACAAGCATATGCACTTATCAAGTCATTAAAAGCTTTCAGAGTTTACATCCTTCAAGCCAAGGTAATAGCTTACGTACCCTCCAGTTCAGTTAAAGATGTGCTTATACAACCCGACATAGATGGGAAAAGGAGTAAGTGGATAGCAAAGTTAATTGAATTTGATGTTGAAATTAAACCAACAAAACTTGTGAAGGGTCAGGGCCTTGCCAAACTTTTGGCAGAAGAAAATTGTAAACTGCTCGAAATAAATTTGGTAAGTGTTAATGCAGATAATGTTCAGTATTCAGAGGATAAAAGAAGTGAGGAAATGCAAGTCTCAGATCACCTAGATAATTGCAAATGGTACAGTCACATTATTCATTTTCTACAAACTTTATCAGTCCCTTCAGATTTGACAAAAACACAAGGAAGGGCTTTAAAGCTCAAAGCCATGAATTTTTGTATCAATGGCAACTTATTGTTCTGGAAAAATCCAATAGGTTTATTATTGAGGTGCATAAACCAAGAAGAAGCAGCTAAGGTCATGATTGAGTTCCATAATAGTGAATGTGGAGGACATCACTATTGGAAGACCATCGCACATAAAATATTAAGATCTGGTTATTACTGGCCATCCTTATTTTCAGATGTGTGTGATTTTGTGAGAACATGTGACAAGTGCCAAATATTTGAAGGCAAACAACAATTGAAATCTCTTCCCCTCAGACCTATAGTAGTCACAGGTCCCTTCCAGCAATGGGGTCTAGATTTCATAGGTGAGAGTCACCCACCTTCTAGTAGTCAACACAGGTGGATCCTGGTTGCCACTGATTATTTTACAAAGTGGATTGAGGATATTCCTACAAGGAATGCCAATCATACTGTCATCATTAATTTTCTGCAAGAAAACATATTCGCCAGTTTTGGTTGCCCTAAGAGAATAGTCACTGATAATGCTAATGCATTCAAAGATAAGCACTTGGTAAAATTATGTGAAGAGCTGGGAATTCAACTAGTACATTCCATTTCTTACTATCCACAAGGAAATGGCTTAGCTAAGTCATCGAATAAGAGTTTAGTCAGAATTATAAAGAAGTTGCTTGAACAAAATACCAGAGGCTGGGATTCCAATCTGAAATTTGCTTTGTGGGATGACAGGGTTACAAGTAAAAAGTCAATCGGTACATCTCCCTTCAAGTTGGTATATGGTACTAAAGCCATATTTCCTGTTCAACTTGCACTTCCAGTTGCAAAGTTTTTACAAGAAACTGACTCTGAACCCAGTGATTTAACTCAGAGAATCCATAATTTGGTAGAGTTGCAGCAAGATAGAGAACAAATTTTGGAAAAGACAGAATTACACCAAGGAAAGATGAAGGAGATTTTCGACAATAAAGTCAAATCAAATATCTTCAAAATAGGAGAACTAGTCTTAAAATGGGATGCAGCAAGGCAAGAGAAGGGGAAACATGGAAAATTTTATGCTCTCTGGGCAGGTCCTTTCGTCATAACAACAGTTCAATAGAACAATACCTTTGTTCTCCAAAATCTTTCAGATGAGGAAGTAGCAGGTGGCCCTTTCAACGGTCGCTTTCCAAAGCTATTTTTCATAAGGATTTTTCTTAAAGCCCTGTTTTACTTCTACATATTCTTTTCATTTCTGTTTTCTTTGTTTTTATCGCTTGAATAACTCCATGCCCAATGGTACTGAGCAAAACTATTTTTCAAATTTCCAAATTGTAATAAAGGCTACTGAGTCTAGCTATTTTCTTGGTGACCTCACAGGGAGATGTCCATCCCAGTTGGAGACAAATGTTAGCTCCCAAAATGAATCAGTCACCATGGTTTCATTTTGTGGTTGATAGCATGGTTATTTGTAGTTTTCTCCATTTTGTTTTAATTTCTTCTAGTGTCAAAAATTAGGTTTTAAATTCATATCTTAGAAATAAATTGATCCATAAAAGTCTTTTCTATAAAATTTCATGAAAATACTTTCAACAGCTAACGCGTGTTGCAAGGTTGATGACTAGCTGGTGAAAATGACAATTTCCAATAGTTAAGGAGTACATTCCCGCAGACTGTTAGCTGGTGAAAGCGCAAAACACGTGTGTTTCCTCCACATTTTCAGAAATCAAAGGATGACACGCTCAACACATGCCACATAATCATTATAAAGCATTGGTGAAATAAAATAATGATGAGGATTCTGTTATGCATGTCTAAATCAGATATCATAGCGGATCGTGTTCGTGAATGCATGCTTCACGAGATAATGGCGTTGGAGATGACGAATTCAAATTCATCATCACAGGTAAAGGGGCGTTACTACTCAGCTGATGAAATCAAATCGACACTTCATAGCCCCAACATGAATTATCCACAGGCATATGTTATGGTTTCATATTTGAAATACAACGCTGAGAGTTTTCACCAGTGCCAAACCTTGGCTCAAACAACAAATTACAGTGATTTTGTTTGCAAAATTTTCTGGGGTTTGAGTTATGGATGGAAAGGAAACAAAGTGGTTCATTGTTAAGGAAAGAATTAGACAGTCTGTCTTTTTTACAAGCACATCCAAAGGTACAAAAACGCTTCTCAGACGCAGGTTGCATGGGTTATGTTGAAAAGTTACAGAACGGTTGCCACCAAACAACAACTGAAGCGTTTTCTAAATCGTATGATGGAAACAAAGCCTGTGTGGTTTCTTTAGAAATCATAGTTGATGAAGCCGCCATTGCTACAACAACCAACTTACCTAGATCAGGCTAGAGCTGGTTCAAGACAACAACAACCAAGAATCTCAATTTCAGAGCATATCTTAGGGAAGAATTCAGAAATGTCACATGGAAGAAAAGCATGTCAGTTTCTCATTTAAAGGATGAATGGCATGACCTGTTCAAAGGAATTCAACTCTATATAACCTCAGAAGGCAGGTATGACAAGCTGATGTTATACCATTTCAAGATCTTAGATCATTTCACAGGGAAAACTCTCCTAAATTTACCTTTCTTCTTTCATAAAATCCCAACTAAAGTATGTAAAATGATTAGGGTTGAACCTATAAGTATGAAAAACACCCTTTTTCATTTCGGCCTGATCAAATTGATAATTCTAGAGGAACTAAGACAAAGAGGAAGGACTTGGCAACATTTTATTTTTTGGGAAGGCTTTGAAACCCAAACTCAGCCCATGAATGAGCAGAAGAGAGCTGGAAAAAGGCAATTAACTCCTCAAAGTAGCTCGAGGAAGAGGAGAACTCTTCCAGGACCACCAAAAGATAGGATTTCCCGCATAAAGTCTCACAGGTCAAAGAAAAAATTAGATTTTGAAACCACTTCAGAGAAGCCTACAGAAAATAAGACAAATATTCTAAATCTACCATACACAAACTCAAAAACAGAGCCAGAGAAAGAAGATGAAAGTCCAGCCATTAAAAGCCCTGAACACTCCATGGAATTTTCATAGGATTGTGAGACTTTTATTCCCACTGATGAAGGTGAAACATCAAAGAGAAAAAATTCAAAGAAATCACAAAAAATTAAAAAACTAAAAGAAGTGATTTCTCAACAGGAGGTTTTAGAAAGAGTAATCAAGGCGAGATACAAAACTCTATCTGATAATTTTGCAGAGACAAATGCAGCATTTGAGAAGTTGGCTTGTGAAATTTTCAAAGAAAAAAAGAGAAAGAAGAAAATCACCAAAGATTATAACAGTTTATGGTGGTTAGCAAAATTCCTTAAGAGGAAAATTAGAAAATTGAAGCAGAAGCATAAGTCGCACCCAGATCTACAAGTGCTAGCCCAGGTTTCTGTGAATATGCAAGGAGATAAAGCAGAGACACGCTAAGTTTTTGATAAAATAACAGTTTTGGAGGTGAAAGTTTCTTTTTGGCCAAGACAGAGCTTTCACCAGCGCAAAGGGTAAATTTACAACCAGTTAGCTGGTGAAAGGCAGAGCTTTCACCAGCTAACCAACGAATCACAAGGCAAATTAGCTGGTGAAAGCACAAAAATAATTTTTGAAAGCTAAATATGGAGCAGGGTGATTTTCAAAGTATTTAAAGAAGTTCAAGAGCATCAATGGATTAACCACTTAGTCAGAAAATACCCAGCATCAGAGATTCGTGGAGATTTTGAAAATCAAATGCTAAATCGGTCTCCTAAAGTTTCAACTATGATTAATTGAAGAAATCCAGCTACAAAAGACAGGTGCCTTTACCTTTCCATGACACAACAGAGTCCAGAAGCGGATGAAGTACAGATGTCAAATATTGATATAGAAGACAGTTCGAGTTCTAGAAACTAGTCTTTGTTATCGACTTCCTTAGTTAGTTTTATTTTCTATTTTTAGATACAGAGCCAAGTTTTCAGGATCCTAAAAACCGATTGTAAAAGGCTATAAATTCCTATCTTTTCTAAGAGACAAGGGTTCAAACTGGGAATACATTTTGTGCTACTATATAGACTCTTATTACATAATAAAATTACAGTCTCCTTTTGCTTTCAATATAAAAAATATTCATGCTTCGTACTTTATTTCAGTTTATCTTAGCTTATAAAGACTGTCATCTATTTATTGAGCTCATAGACTTGAAGTAAATGATTTATTTCTATCTTGCATTAAGCCCTACACCTAGTTGTATTTGGAAATCAAGATTAGTGTTCTTCATCCTCTCCTTTTAAAATACTTGATCTGATTATTGTTTTCTAAAAGCACTGTTTCATTTGAATGTATGATGAGTTGTCTATTATATTAATTATTGAGTGATCCCATTGTTCCAAGCATACCTACACATTATTTCTTAAGTTACCAAGCGTCCTTAGCCTACAACCCTAAGGAGTTTCTTGGAGTGATAACACCTGGCACCTGCAGAAGAATTGACCCGTCTTAGGTCCCTTTCTGGGGTTTCCATTTATGGTGGAGACGATGTCTAACCACCACCAACCACCTCAATAACTACTTACTTGGGATGGAGAACAACCTTGGTCAACTCTTCACTCAGACAACATGGCAACCTTTCTTTGATTGGTGTTCCTTGATCAACGGTCCATATTCTTTCGAGAAATCTCACACTGGGAGATCTAGCTTCTTTTCTTTCGAAACCCCCAACACCAGATCCACAAAAGTCTCAAGAAATGCCTTGTGTCCCCTGTACTCGGAAAACCCTATAGATGCTTGGGAGGATAGGTGATTTGACAGTTTCCTATGCTCGCTAAATGTGACCGGGCACCATGACTACAGGCCTAAGCTGGAGGGCTTTCTCATTTCGCATTTCGACGATTGCTAATGAATGAAGGAGCGACCCTATGTTCTCTCGAAGTCTCAGTAGCCAAAATGCCAAGACAGGCACTATCTCCAAAGGCACTTTTCGTATTTTTGGGATTCGACAATTCCAGATGCAAGGGAAAGAGTCGTCCCTTATATTTCGAAACCCCAGTAGCCGAAGTGCTGACCAGAGCCAATCGTGTTCCATGCGTCCCAGGGATGGACGAGTTGGATCAATACCGATACCATGGGCCTGACTCCTGGGTGCCTTCGGCACTTTGTGCTTTGGGGATCCCATATGCAAAGAAAAAGCAATATCCCGCCTTTCGAAGTCCTGGTAGCCGAAATCACAATCGAGGGATGATCAGGCGCCACATGTTCGTCCTTGATCAGACGACCCCAATCATTTCAGTGATACTGAGCACTATATCCTATACTTTACTTTGCACAACTCTGTTGACTCCAACTATCCACCGACCGACGATCTGCTCCATTGATCGATCCTCACCGTTGAATACTGGGTCGCCTGTCTGCTAACATTTTAAGCCCAAAATGGAGATTTTTATGCGCTGCACATTTCTCTCATCGACACGTCCTTGGAAAAAATGCATTTGATGGGATTTTAAGAACCACTTCTTCACAGTTCACACCACGGGCTCGAAAGGAGAGAAAACACCCCCCTTTCTTACAAGAATTAATGCTAACATTAGGCTCCACGGGGGATAGAGTCGTCCCTGTGATGCTCTAAGAATTCATTTGTAGCATCAATGCCTTGTTGTTGGGCTATGGAGTCATTTATTAAACCAAAGATAAACAAAAAACAATATTTACAAAAACAGAGGAGCCATTTACGGCTCATAAAAAACATTTCTTCAGGAAATGCCCATTTATTGGGCCATTAAAAACTTCTTCGCCCTCCAAATCTTGCAACCTGTAAGTATTATTCGAGAATACTTCAGAGATTTTGAAGGGCCCAATATAGAGGGCATCAAACTTGTTGTGTTTTCCTCTATCCTGCTTGGGTGCATCCCATTTAAGCACCAAATTTCCTAGCTTGAATTCCTTCTTCCTGACCTTCCTGTCAAAGGCCTACTTCATCTTCTGCTAATGATTGTAAGCTATGTCCATTACCTACTCCCTGATCTGTTGCACTTCCACCACTTGATGAATTCTTCTGACCATATGGTCTGGCTCTCCTTCATAACCTTGAAAGAATTTATCTATAGATAAAGCGAGCTGAGTGGGAAAAACAACCTCCATCCCATAAACAAGTTGAAAAGGTGAGGTGCCCAGGGACTTCTTTGTTGTCACTCGATCAACCCATAGAGTGAATTTGAGCTTTGAATCCCAGACCCTCTTATTGTCTTCCAATAATATTTTAATGAGCCCGATTAGGATTTTATTAGAATATTCTGCCAGTCCATTTCCTTGAGGATAATAGGGAGTGGAGTGAATTAGTGAAATCTCAAACTACTCACAGAACTTAATCAGAGGCTCAGACTTGAAAGAAGCAGCATTATTGGTGACAATTCTGTTGGGACAACCAAATCTGGCTATGATATCCTTCAGAAAGTTGATAATTACCTTGTGTGAAGCACTCCTGGTGGGGGCAGCTTCTATCCACTTGGTGAAATAGTTTGTTGCAGTCAGGATCCATTTGTGCTTGCCACTTGAAGGAGGATGAATTTATCCAATGAAGTCCAACCCCCACTGTTGAAAGGGTGCTGAAACTACTACAGGATTAAGAGGCAGAGATTTGAGTTGCTTCTTTCCTGAGAATCTTTGGCATTTGATGCAAGCTTTGACTTATCTGCAAACATCAGTGAATAAGGTGGGCCATTAGTACCCAACCCTGAGAATTTTGTGGGTTGTGGTCTTCCAGAAATGATGCCCTCCACAAAGGCCTCTATGGAAATCAAAGATAACTTTCTGGGATTCCTGTGGATTTAGGCACCTCAGAAACACTCCTAGAGGGTATCTCCAGTACAAGACATGGTCAATAAGGCACTATCTGACTGCCTTGAGCTTTAAATCTCTTGCCTTGCTTTTACCCATCCCATTAGGAGGCTTCAACTCTTGCAGGAAGTACAAAATATCTCTGTACCAGGTGCATTCTTCTAGTGATAAGCTACCTTGAGAGATTTTGCTGATGACTCAGCTTGCTGATTTTCTGAGCAAGCATTGATGAAGCTAACCCCCAAGGCCCTGCAATTGGATTCGTCCAGCATCTTGGATAAACCCTACCCTTTTACCAACTTGGTGGGATTTATCTCTAGGTCAAACTCCAGGATATTGGCAATCCATTTACCTCTTCTCCCATCTATGTCAGGCTATATAAGGATGTCCTTCACAGAGGCTGAAGGAATGTATGCAGTCACTCTTGAGTGAAAAACATAGACTCTGAAATCCTTGAGAGATTTCACCAAGGGATAGGCCTGTTTCTCCATGATCGCATACCTGATCTCTACATCTCTTAATGCCTTGTTGAAGAAGGAAATGAGTAACTCTCGCCCCTCCTCATTTCTCTGCAATAAGACCACTGCTACTATATCAAAAGAAGCAAAAGAAAAAATTAGGAAATCCTTGGAATAATCAGGACTGATCAGCACAAGTGCCTCAATCAATGCCTTTTTTATTTGGACAAAATATTCCATGGGCTCAACAGTCCATTTTACTTCATTTCCCTTTCTGAGCATGGCTATGATGTGTTTCACCAAATCAACAAAATTTGAGATGAACCGCCTCAGAAAGTTAATCTTCCCTAAAAAATCATGGACTTCCTTTCTAGACCTGGGAAGTGACAGGGTATGAATTGCATCTACCCTACTGGGATAAATTCTCACTCCCTTTGTTGATACTATATGGCCTAACAACTTCCCCTCCTTCATAGCAAACAAATATTTCTTGGGATTTAAGGAAAGGCCAAACTTCTGGCATTTCAAGAAAACTTTCCTTAAGTGGCAGCAGTGCTCTTTATCAGATCTTGAGAAGATTGTGATGTCATCAAGATAGATCACCACAAACTGATCTTTCTCCCTGATGAAGGCTATATCCATGGCTCGCTGAAATGTTTCTCCTACATTCATTAATCCAAAAGGAATTTTGGCATACATGAATGTGCCCCAAGGAGTAGTGAAGGTTGTTTTTTCTCTATCCTCAGGCATGACCGATATCTGATTATAGCCAGAAAAACCATCAATCATGGATATCCTAGATGCACCAGTTACCCTTTGCAATATGTGTTCCATGTTGGGCAAGGGATAATTGTCTTTCTTTGAGCTCCTGTTCAGGTTCCTGAAATCAACATAGAGCCTGATTTCTCCACTTTTCTTCCTTACCAGGACCAAATTGGCCACCCACTTAGAATATCTCAAGGGGATAATGATTTGGGAATATAACAACTTCTTCACTTCTCTCTCCATGACATGCAACAACATGCGATTTATCTGCCTTAACTTCTGCCTAAATGTCTTAGCCTCTTCCTGTAGTGGGATCTTGTGTTCAATGACAAATGTGTCATATGTCTTGAGGTCTTCATAGGTCCATGGAAACACATAAACAAATCCTCTTAATAACTCAGTGTATTCAACCCTCTGTTCTTTGGTCAAACTTCTTGACAACTTGACAAACTTAGGCTCCTCCTATGTGCCAATGTTGCACTTAGCTGTATCATCATCTCCATTTGAATTCCTACCCTTTACTGCCACACCATTCCCATCGAACAATCTTTCTAAAGGGACTAGTCCCTTCAGAATGTGATTGTTGGGCAACTAAAAAATATGGTGATTAACAATTTTATTTAAAAATACCTTAGGGTGAGGGTCACCTTCGGGATCAGGGTCCTGATCAATGTGTAATGCGGAGAATTCATCAACAGACCAAAGAAATTTTTCGATTTCAAGATCATCTTCGAATACCTTCCAATGCTTGATATTGTCTGGAATAGATGGCCTATATCTTATTTCAACCTCATCTTTGATCTTAGGTGGTAGAGGGATCTCGAATAGACTAGCTGATATGACTAAGGAATCAACCAAAGTATTTTCCTCTCTAGGAATAAAAGAAATGTTGAAAGACGAGAAGAAATTATCAATCAGGTCCCATACCTCATTTCTGTAACTTCTGAGCTGAGGATGCTTAGCCTGATAAGCATTTTTGACTTGTTGGATAATCAACTCAGCATCTACGAACACTGCTACCTCCTCTATTCCCATTTCTTTTGCAACCCTTAAACCTAGAACCAGAGCTTCATATTCTACCACATTGTTGGTAGTTTCAAATTCCATCTTGTATGACAGGGATATGGTTTCCTGACAAGTTGACACAAAAACCACTCCAATGCCAATGCCTATGATAGAAGAAGCTTCATCGAAGAACATCTTCCAAACAGAGGTGGTTGGAGGGGGTATCTCATGATTAAAAATGGGCTGCTTTCTGATTTGTAAAGGGGCTCCAGGAGTCTCAATGATCTGCAATAAACTAGACCCCAAATCAGTGTCAAGTGCAAAGATGGGATGATTGGTGGGGTTTGCTTCATCACTAACAATGTAGGCCAACTAAGCTTCTTTGTACAACCTCTTGTGTTCCCCTCCAAAGAATGGAATGGTGGCATATGTGAGATCCATATGTAATGTTCCTCCAAGTCTTTTAATCCAGGATCTTGATAACAACATGCCAAACTTGGGGGGGACATCAGCTACCATAATGTCCATGACCACACTCTTCATTGGTAGTTGAAATAAAGAGACCACAAAGTCTTTGATGACTCCAAGACAATGCACCCTCCTTAAATCAAAAGAGTACAAATCATGATAATCCTTTGTCACTTCCATTCCCAATTCTTCCATGACTGTTTCGGGCATAAGTTTGTGTGAATCTCTTGAATCCATGAGGCAATTATGCAACACCTTATCATGTATGTTCAATGATGTGTAGAAGGGTGGGGATGAATCATCTCTGTCTTCTACCGTGGGGCTTAGGACGACTACTGACTTTTCATATTGAAGATTTACTGAGTCTGTGGAAGGCTGGGGGGACTCGGATTGTAGCATCTTGGAGAGGGACCTTTTGAAATCTTCATTTTTAACTATCTCTGAGAGGGGTATGAGAATTCTAATATTTTGAATTTCATGCTCAAAACTAAAGGAGGAAAGAGGCTTAGGAGATTCCCTTACCTCAAAGATAGGTTCTTTGGCTGTTGGCGAGGTATTCTGAGTTTTCTTTTCTTTAGTAGTAATTGTAGCAGGTTTAGCAGGTTTTTTCGCTATGAGGGGTTGATCATGGCTATCAAAATTCCCTTCTTTATTCTTTGACCTAAGATGATATCTATTAGGAGTATTGATAGCCTTTTACTCTTTACCCAACTCATTGACTTCACTGTTCATAAGGGATTCTTCATATATAGATTGAGTGAAATGGGGAAAAGTGAAAGTGTCTTCAATATAGTGAATTTCAGGGTCAAGCTCATCTATCTCCTCTCCTTCCTCATGAGCAACTAGGTTATTTTGGAGAGGGGCTGGAATCCTCTGCTCATCTCTGTCTTTGCCCCTTTGTTCTCTTGGAAAATCCTATGGCACATTTTTTCTAGGCCTCCTGAAGCCTTTGTTATCAGTATTTTGGGGATTTCTGTACGTGGGCTTCCCTTCTAAGTCCCATATTTCCATTCTAGCCAAAAGCGACTTTAGCATTTTAGTTACCTCATCCATCTGAAAGGGAAGGGGAGAGGACTTGGATGGGGAGGCTTCAGGTCTCTTCTTGGGTATGTCTTTATCGACCTTGTTCCTGAGTCGGTCAACAACCAATATGTTAGATTCTACTTCCATGGCTGCATCCTTCATGTGAGCCAGAGTAGTGGCTCTCCTTTCCCTCAACAGAAGGAAAAAGTTAGGATCAAAAGCGCTAGCATAAGTGATCTTAGCAGAGGATTTTGAGGGATTTATCTTAACGGGGATTTTATTATACATTTTATTG
Organism: Picea engelmannii; assembly: GCA_009831015.1. Taxonomy (NCBI): domain Eukaryota; kingdom Viridiplantae; phylum Streptophyta; class Pinopsida; order Pinales; family Pinaceae; genus Picea; species Picea engelmannii. The sequence goes on along the minus strand of ML787598.1, from coordinate 888,892 downwards.
AATCTCTTGGAGAAGTTAGAGACAGACTCTCCTTCCTTTCTCTTCAAAGACCCAAACTCTGTCATGTAATACATGAAATCTTTTTTGTCTCCCCATTGTCTCAAAAAGGAATTATCCAAAGCCTCAATCCCATCGATAGATCCAGAAGGCAGGGCCCTAAACCAATTTCTAGCCTCACCTTCAAGGCTATGGATGAAAATCCTCATCCATACGTCTGCATGCATGATGACATGATCATCTGTGAAGCTATAAAAGGATTCAAGGTGTTCTTATGTAGCTATGTCCCTTTCATCTATAAACTTGGGCAGCTGCTTAAGGTAGCCATCTGCTAGGAGGGCATTGAGAGGCTGAGGTAACAAAAGGGGAGCATATCTAGCAGCCATTATAGCCTCCTTTCTGGTCATGGGGGGATTTTCTCCTGCCATAGGAATATTAGGTGGAGGAGAACTTAGAGGAGAAGGATCTCAAATAGGGAATACTCAGAATGCACTACCAGGTGGAAGGGGAAACAATGGGGTATTCAGAGAGAAGGCTAAGGGGATTGAGTTAGAAGATGCTTCTCTCTATGCAGTAGCAGCAACAATAACAAGAGGATGTTAAGGTCCTAACTCGCACATAGGTAGATCAATGTATTCGGATGTAATAAAGGTCAATATTAATAAGACCTTTCAATAAAATAGAATAAGGCGGATGTAAGAAGACCTAATAGAAGCTTCTGCTTCTAGAAGGATCTTCC
>ML787598.1:837653-857886 GCA_009831015.1 Picea engelmannii | reverse complement strand
TTTTGTATAGTTGTGACATCCAATTTTGTATTGGTAGGGATGAGGTGATTCACTTGCCTACGGGTGATGTACTATTTTTGTAAACACTTTATGACATGTGGATTGATATATATATATATATATATATATATATATATATATATATATATGGATATACATTTTTGGATCTCTGTGTACATGTGTGATGTGTTTGTTGTTGATGATTTTTTTGGATGTAGTGGACGATGTCTAATCTATATGTTGTGACAGACTTCTGATGGTTTATGTGTATGTGAAGATGTCTTGATGTGATATGTCCCAATCTAGTATAATGTTAGCCATGTTATCTGCTATTGGATTGAATTGTCTTGGGATATGTGTAAATGTAATGGAATCAAAATGTCAAGATAAGAGTCTAACCTACAGGTATTTATGGAAGAGGCAAGGATCACAGACATGGTATACATTGTTGAGATGGAGGACGACAAGTTGGGAATCTAATAAGATGCTAAGCTGACGAATATGGTGATGATTGGCCTCAATGAGGAGACCAATGACGACAATGTACTCTACTTGATTGTTGGTTGCTAAGCCTAAACATATGTCGCTGGTGTGGAGCAGGTCATGTGAAGGCAAATAGAGGGCCCAAGAAGTTGAAGCAAGATTCTATGTCTAGCAGCTAGCTCCTTCGACGTAACCGATGTGGTAGGCCGATGGATATGGCATCTGTCAATAACATGAGTGATAGATTAGATGGGAGGTATGGATAAAAGAAGACTAAAAACTCTACAAAATATGTACAAAAAACAAAAATCCTAGTGTAGTATAGTTATGTTTAGGCATAAAATTTCTTTAAGTACAACCCGTTGACGGGTTCCTTGAGAGGATGGCCTTTGGGGGAGGCCAATATGTATGCGCCTTTAGTGAGGCAATGTTGGATGATGTACGGTCCATGCCACAGGGACTCAAATTTTCCATGGCCAAGGGTATCATGAGCGATATCATAAGTGAGGATGAGGTCTCCTTCGTTAAGTGAGAAAAGGTTGACATGGTGATCAAAGGTTGCCTTTGATCATTTTTTGGCTGCTTCATTGTTCTGTAATGAAGATCGACGATCTTCATCCAGGGATTCCAAGTTTAGAAAACGCTTCTATATTGGGGCAGTGTCAGGTAATAGCTCAATAGTTGTGCGTAAGGTGGGAATTTCACACTCAATGGGAAGAGTGGCCTCAACCCCGTGGACTAGATGAAAAGGTGTGAAACCAATGGTCGTTTTGACTGCTATACGATAAGCCCAGAGCACGGAAAATAACATATGATGAAAATTGGTTTTATGTTTGCTAACCATGCATTGAAACATGGTTTTTAAGACCTTGTTAACTGCTTCTACCTATCCATTGGACTGAGGGTAGTATGGTGAGGCAAACTCATGGGAGAAGCCTAACCAGGATGAGAGTTCCATGAAAATCTCATTCTCAAAATGTTTCCCATGATCAGAGACTAGTTGGAGTGGTACTCCAAAGAAAGATATGACGTGGTTAAAGAAAATGCGTTGCTGTGTCAGCAGTGTTGTTGAAGGTAGGCATGGCTTCAGCCCACTTGGTAAAGTAATCAACTACAACAACTATGTATTTGTGTCTGTTGCTCGATGTAGGGTTGCAAGTCATGAAGTCGATGCCCCATTTACAAAATGGACTAGCTGTGATGACTGGGTGTAGAAGAGAAGGTGGTGCACGTGCTTTGTTGGCGTAAAGCTGGCATTTATCACATCATTTCATGGCATGGATACAATTGTGAAATAATGTAGGCCAAAAGTAACCTACACGAATGATTTTCTGAGCGGTGGACAACCCTGAGAGATGGCCTCCGAAGGCACCGTTGTGGAAGTCATTCAAGACTCTGTCGGCCTCGTCAATAGTTAAGAATTGATGGAGTATGGTTTCGAATCCTCGTTGATATAAGATGTCCCCAATGAGGAGGTAGCAAGGTGCCTGGTGACAAATACGTCAACGATCATCTCTAGAGGGGTGGTTTCCAAATTTTTGTGTTCAGAGATAGACAAGAAGATTGCCATACCAAGGGTCATCTGAGGGGATAAAAAAAAGATGTTCATCAGGGAGGTTGGTATTGATCAGTGGACTGGTAGTGTCGGAGGGAAAATCCATGATAAGTTTGGTGAGGATGAGATATTTCTTGCTCTTGGGTGTTGAAAATTCGAGATCGTATTCCTAAAGGATGACAATCCATCGAGCAAATTTACCGTTAATTTGTCGACGACTGAGCAAGTATTGCATGGGGTTGGAATCTACGATGATTTTGGTAGTTCAAAGCAGAATGTAATGGCACAGTTTCTGGACTGTGAGGACAACTACGAGGGCTATCTTTTCTTCATGATTGTACTTCAAGGGTGTTCCTGAAAGGTTTTTACTAATGTAGTAAATAACATGCTCACGGGTGTCATCCCCTATTTGGACGAGCATTCCTGCTACTAAAATGGATGAGGTTGATATGTAGAGGAGATAATCATGGTTATAGTTAGGTGGACTAATCAACGGGGTGTTGGAGAGAGCCGCTTTGAGATCATCAAAAGTAGTTTGGGCATGTTTATCCCATTGAAATGGGATGTCATGATGAAGTAAGCGAAGGAAGCCATGTGCGCGAGTAGCGTAATCTGGGACAAAGCATCGTAAAAATTTGGCTTTTCCTTGAAGGCTCTGTAGTTGGCGTAAATTTCGTGGGGGTGGAATTTCTCTGATGGCTTGGACTTTGAGGGGGTCCATAGTAATGCCACATTGGGAAACTATGAACCCAAGAAGGCGCCCACCAGTGACGCAGAATATGCACTTGAGGGGGTTCAAGCAGATATTGTATTGACGACACCTATGGAAGATGATTTGTAGATCATTGAGATGGTGAGTACGTTTCTTAGATCGAGCAGTGAGGTCATATAAGTATGAGAGGATGATAAGAGATAGATCGTGAAAAACATATGTCATGGCCCGTTGAAAAGTGGCATTGTCATTCTTGAGGATGAATGGCATGACACGATACGCAAAGGTGCCCCAAGGGGTTGTGAATGCAGTTTTGTACTGATCGGTGGGGTGAATTTGGATTTGGTTGTAACCGAAGAAACCATCCATGAAGGACAAAGCCTCATGACCTACGCAATCATTGATTATTTGGTCGATGAAGGGTGTTGGAAAGTTGTCTTTGGGACAGGCGTGATTGAGGTCATGGAGGTCTGTAAAGACATGGATAGTGCCCTATTTTTTGTTAATAGGGACAGGGTTGGAGACCCATGATGTATAGGCTATGGGGTAAATGAACCCTGCAGTGCGTAGTTTGTCAATCTTGGCTTTGATGGCCGCTTCTTTGGATGGGTGTAGCAGTCGTTGTTTTTGGCGGATGGGTGTGATATCAGGCTAGGTGTCTATGCGATGTTTGACAATAGAGGGATCAAGGCCAGGCATATCTGTTTATGACCAAGTGAAAATGTCTCGGTATTCCTAGAATAGGGCTTTATAGGCGGTGATTTCTTCAGGAGAACATGTAGCTCCAATGTTGATTTCCTCGATAATTCCAGATTTAATGGAAATATCTATTTTGATGGTTGGGGATATATTGGCCATATTGCCTTCCTTGAAAGCGTCGGGGGAAGGGATAGGGTTATTGAACAAATCTATATGCCCTGATGGAAGAAAATATTTGGTTTTGACTGCGTATATGGGGTGTTGGTTAGGAGGCATGAAGGCTTCCTGTGAAAGAAAGAGTGCTCTGTGGTGGAGTGCATCCCATGGGAAATCAGGAGTAGTTAACTCCTTGAGGATATCTTCATCACAATGAAACTGGCGTGAATATAGGGGATCGAGAGGAGTGCCCTCGATGATTTTCACTGTGGTGTTGTCTCCTTTTGATAAAGACGTAGGGGGATTGATGGAGGGGGATTGTGATGGTTTTCTCGACATAAACCAAATATCCAGATATTGTGGGTTAAAAATGGTAGTCGGGCATAGAATGTTCGTGGGGAAATGAATTGGAGAATTGGGGGGATTTGGGGGTAACTCCTCATTTAAATCATCGAGGAGCCATGGGGGAGAAGTGAGTGCCTTAGGTTCTGGTGGGAAGATATGAACCATATCAATTGATGGGGTAAGGGTATTTATTGGGTCTGTTGGAGGAGGGGGGGTATGATTTTCAATAGGGGCTAGTTGATGACGCATGTATTCAATGATCATAGGACATTGATATGTGAAATGATCAAGTGATTCACATAGAGAGAAAGGACATTTCATGCATTCATTGACTAAGGTTGTGACATATTGGATGTCGGTGACAGGAATTGGGGTGGGTGTTTGCTGAAATCTCTGGCGTACAGCTATTAGTGTCTATCGAAATTGAGGTAACGTTGGACAGTGGTGTGTGTAATGGCCATATTATGAATAGATGGCACATGTGAATTTGGTTTACAGTCCTTTTTTACTTGTGTTCTATGATATAGCGACAATACTGGAGAAAGCGACGAGCGGTGGTGGTGCTCGAGGGAGTTGTATGAGATTATGTAACTCGGGGAGAGATGGGTATTTTTTGGTGGGGTGTCTGTATTTATTTCATAACACGGAAGGAGGTTGGATGCATGGGGGAAGTGGATTTGTGGGCTCCTTATTCTTTCATTTTCCCCCATCTGTAGTAGGTGGGTTAGTGAGTGGGGGTGTAGGGGGTATGGTGGGAGTGAGTATGGGAATCTGCATAGAGATTCCTTTTGTTTGGGGAGGGAGGGATGGTTGAGGAACCATATTAGGTGGATGTAAATACCAAACTGGGATTTCTAGCACCATATTAGGAAGGGTAAGCATTGCAACGAACTGGAAATCTTATACACCTGGTGGGGGATAAAAGAAAGGGATTTGGGTAATGGCTTGGGGGAATCTTTATTTTAGCATTTATTATTGTAAGAAAGGGTGGTGTTTTATCTCCTTTTGAGATCATGGTGTGAACTATGAATAAGAGGGGCTTAAAATCCCAACAAATGCATTTTGTCCAAGGATACGGTCGTGAGTGCAATGTACAGTGCATAAAATCTCCACTTCGGGCTTAAAATGTTAGCAAACAGGAGATCCAGTATTCAACAGTGAGGATCGATCGATGGAGCAGATTGTCAGTCGGCAGGTGTGTTACACATGATTTTGGTCATCTTGATGATGTATTGACAATAGTGTACTCAAGCTCCCAACAAGAACTTTCTCCTGAGAAAAGTGTCATTTATCTCCTTCCAGAAAACATATTTTCAAAGTGAGTTTGCAGGCTACATATGGCCTAGGGTGCAAGAATGACCCATTCTCACAGGCCACCTTCATCTAGGGTGTGAAATTCTCATAGGTTTCTCTATACACATGGTGCAAACTTGTTTTTGAACTTGGAAAAGAGAAGAAGTCTCGAGGGTTCTAGAAGGGAATATTCTAGAAAATGGGTTGGCATTCGTATGGTTGTCATTTTACTGGCTTCCCTGATTTGGTGGGATCATTCTCATCCATGTAACCATCTCACCCTCTCCTATATATTGAAAGGATTTTCATGGAAAAGGTTAAACAAGATTAATTGAAGAATTGGTGAAGGAATTGTGTGAAGAACCTTGCTTAAACAGAAGCTTGGAGACTCTAGTAGGTCTATCAAGAGGAATTGGATCTTCTTCATGCAAAGGTAGAGCAAGCGTGTGTCTTGGAAATAAGAGTCACTGAAATAAAGCTTGTGACATCAAGGTGATCAGGTTGTATATTCTACTTTCAATTAATATGATACAACGATATGTCCTTTTCCCATAAAGTCATTCTTAATTTATTGTGTAAATCCTTGATCATATGCATAAGTTGACGATTGGATACATTTTGCTATCTTCACTTTGGTTGGTTTGTGTTGTCTTGGTCTTGACCTCATGAGAGCACCGGAGCAATGCAGGAGAAACAAATACCTAAGGAAGCGATACAAAGGTATGTCACTTGTTCTTCCTTACTAGCTAATTCAATGGTCGTAACTTAGGGAAAGAGTCATGTCCTGTCCTGTTTTGTTCTAGATCTAGGTGGATATAGGGAGATATGTTAGTGTCTGCACCTACCGATTAGTCTGATTGTCACACCACTCTTTCCCAATGTCACCCTAATGCTTCCACTCAGATACCGTGTGTTGAATGATTCTATTCCCACTCCTACGCAAACCCCATCTGGAACTCTTGGTGGTCCCTCTTCTTCTGGGCACTCTCCTCCCGGATTCATTCTGACACTTCCTCAACCCCCTTTTGGAGGACCTTTTTCATCCTCTATCAGTGGCACTAATCCTAGTGGCACCATTCCATCATTCACACCAAATTACCAGATTCCTGTTGGTGGAAAATTTCACCAAGGGGGTTTGACTCAACCCCCCCTTGTAGGGAAATTTCCTATTGGAACACAAATCCCAATTGGAACACAACCCACAATTGGAACTCAACCCACGATTGGAGGACAACCCCCACCGACCCCACCCTATAGACAAAACATTCCTCCATTCTTGGACCAGTATTGGAACCATCTGATACAACATAATCCTCAATCGACTGGGGGGCAACAACTTCCAGGTACATCTGTTATACCCCCTAGTATAGGCCAACCATATCCAGGTACGTCCAATCCTATTTGGGGTTCGAATGCTCAAACTCATGTTCCTGTTCAATGATATAATCCCATGAGCTACTTTCCTCCACAACAACCACCGAATCTTCCTAGGTATTCGCATTATATGCAGACTGCTTATGGTCCCATTGGTTTTTCGATGGGACTTCCACCCCAAAGCCACCAGTACCCACATGTGAACAGACAATTACCCTTCTTAGCCACTTTGGATCGTCCGGATCTGTCAAGGATTTTAAACGATCCAATCCATCACTCTCCCCATTGGCCTACTATACCAACCAAGCTACCATATGACATCCCTAAATTCAATGGCAAAGAGAGAGAGGAACCGAACAATCACGTGATGAATTTTCACCTCTGGTGCTCATCCAACTCCTTGATGGATGACTCTATTCGTTTACATATTTTTCAACAAACTCTCATAGGTTCTACCGCGAAGTGGTGTATAGAATTACCATGAGGTTTCTTTGCCAACTTCAACACCCTAGACATGGATTTCCTCACCCACTACCAATTACTGATCCACTGTGAAACGAGGACCGAGATTTTTAGTTCTTTCAAAAAAAACAAAGCCACTCATATATCCGATCACATTCATGAGTGGTGACGGAGACGATGTCTCATCAAACTCAAAATTCCAAATCAGTTGCTGGCAGAGTGGTTCACAAAATCATTTGTGAACGACATCAGTCGTGACATCACCATGGGTGGAGTTGTCATGGAAGAACAGGCCATAAGTCATGCTTAATACCTTGACCTCGTTTACTCACAAATAGGTACTCTTTACAACTTACTCCCTGATGCACCTCATCCTTCCACTTCCACCACTTCAACTATTCCAGCTGCTTCTCATGCAACCAACGGTGTGATTGTCACTTTCCATGCCCAACCACATTCTGCCTCAAGAAACAAACCCAAACCTACTTCTTCTAATGTTCAAAATGCTCCGTCTCCTACCCCTCCCACCGACAAGACTTCTGAGGTAAATGCAGTTCAATCTACCCCAGCCAGTAAAAACAAATCCAGAAAATGAAAGGGTAAGAATAAGGAGGACAAAAATGCTTCGCAAGTAGAGAAATCCAAAACCCGACCTGTTGATGATAGGGATAAGTGTAAACCCCGATACCCTTGTCTTATCTGCGGTGATGATCACTACATGAAGGATTTTCCACGACATGTCGAGGTTACTAAGTTCCTTCAAGGAGCCCCGAAACCACCCACTCCAGTCGTTTTGTCCCAACCCTTCCCCTCTTAACAACAGGCTCAACTGGTCATTCATGACCAACCTTCCCCTTCTACTACGTCCTATGTATTAATGTGTACTAGTGATTCAAAGAAGAATGACATCGCACTCACCACTCGAGCCAAATATTATTCTCCCTCTAAAGAGAAGGTTGATGATATACCTCCTTCATTGGTCCAACCCTACCCCGCGACTCCACCTACCAACGTTCCTCTTCATATCGAATGATTGAGCCTTGACACAGTTCTTCGACCCCCTCCAAAGGGCGTCATTTGGAAATCAACTTTCAATCCTCATGCTTGTGCTACCTAGAAATACAACATTGTTGAAGACCTGGCCCAAGCACCTTTTGCGATGTCAGCCCTCGAAGTCCTTCAAAGTTGTCCCACACAAAAAAAGGAATTGTTGAAAGATATCGGTGGAATCGACCCGACAGACACGAATTTAATAATTTTTGACTTGGAAGATCACATTCCAAGGTTACCCCCTCAACTATCCAAGTGATTGTCTCCGACAAAAACATTTGTCGAACCGTTATTGGTGAGGGTGCCTCGACATGTGTCATGTCTATTACTTGCTGGAAATCCATCAGATCTCCCTCTTTGACTAAATCCCATAACACACTCAAAGCATTCAATGGCTCCTATTTTAAGCCTTAAGTTGTCCTTCCTTCATTGCCCATCATGCTAGAAGAAAAAATAGTCCAAGTTGAAGTGGAAGTCTTTGACGCTCCTCTCGATTACAATCTTCTGCTTGGCCGTAGCTGGATCGATTCCATGCGCACAGTTGTGTTGACTATTTTTCGTGTTGTACATTTCCCACATCAAGGAAAAGTAATCACCATCGACCAATTAGCCTTCTTTAACTCAGATACACGTATTGGCAACATACCGTTCATCGCCAAAACCCCACCGGGTTACGAGAACGTCGGTGTTGGTCTTCTCAAAGACTCTTCGTTAATGGGTACCTTCCCCATTCTACCACCTGATGTTCCACACTCATCTGTCGCTTCAATCAACATTATCTCCACCTCGATTCATGAAACTCCTGCATCTCACGACCCATGGATGGTACCAAACCCCGACGATCATCTTTGTTACCGTGATGAAATGCCTTTAAGTCCGATCGAATCCGCCTATCAAGCCATTCAATCGGCGACCCCTTCTACCCCCTCTCTTGGTGATTTGTCTCCAGATCCTTTCTGCATCATTTTTCCCATAAATGAGATGATCATGTCTGTCATGGAAGACACCCCTTGGAATGATTGACATCACTATTCCATCCTCTTCCTGTAACAACACATCATTGAGAACTACCAACAGATCTCGACCGTTGTCGTCATTTCAACCATTCCTAAGTCCACACATGATGTTTTTTCCAAAGGGAACTTAAGCAATATATCACCCACTATTCCCTCGACATATCCATCAAATCTAGAATTGTCGAAAATGTGCATATCAGAGCTTCGTGTTCCCCTGATGAAATCGTCACCTACTAGTCACTTTTCAAAGAATTTCTTGACGTGTTCACCTGGAGCTATGAAGAAATGTTGGGTATCGACCCCGACATTGTGATACATGAAATTAAGACATAACCAGATGCTAAACTCGTCCAGTAATGCCTTCATCCAGTTCAACCACATAAAGCAGCTGCTATCAAGCTTGAAGTCGAGAAACTTCTCAAAGTTGGCTTTATTTACTCGGTGGCCCTCATTGAATGGGTTTCCAATCTTTTCTTGATTGACAAGAAACAAGGCACAATCCGTGTATGCGTTGATTATAGGGATATTAACAAAGCTTGTCCTAAAGACAACTTTCCTACCCCCTTCGTCGATCAGATTGTCAATGATTGCATCGGAATAAAAATCTTCTCTCTGATGGATGGTTTCTCTGGATATAATCAAATCAATATTGTTCCTGAGGATCAACACAAGACTGCTTTTATTTGTCTTTGGGGCACTTTCTCCTATCAGAAACTTCCTTTCGGTCTCAAGAACACTGGCGCAATTTTTTAGCATGCTATGTCTTATGCCTTCCATGATATCAAGCACATCGTGCAACCATATCTTGATGACTTACCCACTCATTCCATGCGTCGGGTCGATCATCCAATCCACCTCCGAGCCATTTTCCTCTGCTGTCGATTTTACCATATACACTTGAATCCTCACAAATGCATTTTTTGCATAGAATCCAACCGACTTCTAGGATTTATTGTTTCACATCAAGGGATCAGGGTAGATCCTTTAAAGGTCGAGGTGATTCTCAATCTCCCTCCTCCTTCTACACTTTGCCAGTTACAAATTTTTCAAGGGAAAGAAAACTTTTTTCGTCATTTCATCCCGAACTACGCCGAGATAACTCTTGGATTTACACAACTACTCAAAAAGGAGTCTGAGTTCATATGGGATACCATCACAAACAAAGCCTTCAAATATTTGAAACTGTCCTTGGCATGTGCTCCGCTTCTCTTCCCCCCCGATTACAGTCACGATTATTTCCTCTACCTCGCAGCCTCGGATTACACCATCGCTATGGTTCTCATCCAAGAGGATGATTCTCATGACGGACATGTTATCTATTACTTGAGTCGCAGTCTAATTCCTACTGAAACCAAGTATTTACATGTCAAAAAACTGGCGTTGGCATCCGTCCAAGAAGCTCAACGTTTCCGGCACTATATCCTCTCTCGCAAGACTACGGTAATTTCTAACTGCAACCCTATGCAACACATTCTCACATGTCAATTGCTAGGGGGAAAATACTCCAAATGGATGGTGATACTCCAGGAGTTTGACTTGGATTCGAACAAACTAAGTCCAAGAAGTCCTTAGTGTTTTCCGAGTTGATATGTGACTTTCCCTACTCTAAAACAGAAAATGTAGCAATCGATTCATTACCTAATGAGTCCCTTTTCCTAATTAGTTCCGATGATCTTTGGTACGGTGATATCATCATATATCTCCAAACCCAGACTTTCCGGCCCAATTTGTCCAGTACTGACTGGCTTCGAATACGCTACCAAGCCCATCAATATATCATCCTCGGAGATACTCTTTATCATCGTGGGATTGACTCAGTTTTTCGACGCTGCCTCACATTTGATGAAGTCGAGAAAGATTTAAATGACTTCCATTCTGGAGCCTGTGGTGGTCATATGTCTGGGTATGATACTACCCAAAAGATCTTATGAGCAGGGTATTTTTGGCCTTCTTTATTCAATGATTGTATAATCACCGTCCAAAAATGCCACGCTTGCCAGACCTATAATCATAAGATATGGTCACATCCCACTCCTCTTCACCCTGTGGTCTCCGTTGGTCCCTTTGAGAAATGGAGTATTGATTTCATGATATGTCACCCCCACTCGGTTGGGGGGCATGGATACATTATTGTAGCCATAGATTATTTTACGAAATGGGCTGAGGCGATGCCGACATTTGACAATACTGGAAAGATCGCAACATTATTCATTTTCAATCACATCCTAGCTCGTTTTGGTGTTCCTTAGGCTATCGTCACTGATCACAGTAGCCACTTTAGAAACTTCATGATGTTTGAACTCACTGAAAAGTTGGGTCTTCGCCATGAAAACTCAACACCCTATTACCCACAAGCCAACGGCCAAGTCGAAGCGATTAATAAAGTTCTCATAACCATGCTTCGACGAATGATAGGGATTCACAAAACAAGTTGGCACATAATGTTGTTTTTAGCATTGTGGGCTTACCAGACATCTGTTAAGTCTGCTACTGGGTTTACACATTTCCGGTTAGTCTATGGTCTGGAAGCCATCCTCTCGGTTGAATGTGAGATACCCTCCTTAAAACTATCCGTCGAACTCCTACCAAACACTTCTGCCAAGGAAGAACGTCTATTGTATCTCATGCAATTAGATGAAGCTCGACGCGATGCTACCCTAGTCATAGAAGCCCAAAAGAAATGTGTCAAGGCCCAATACGACAAACATGTCAAGCCTCGCATTTTCTTCGAAGAAGATATGGTTCTCCTTTACGAACAAGATCGAGATATGCTAGGGGATGGAAAATTTGAAGCCGTGTGGCGAGGTCCTTATATCGTTAGACAAATTTTGGAGAAAGGATCTTATGAGTCAGTATACTATGACGATATCTCTTTGAGTGAACTCAGAAATGGGTTGTTCTTAAAGAAGTACTATGCATAAGATCACCTGTGCACGAGTACTTGTATTTTATTGTATCATACTTCTTGTGTGTTACTGTAGTATGCTTTTTCGTTATCTGGTCTCTGCCCTTATGTGATGTTGTGTTTGATTTTGATATGTTAGAGTCTACGCTACCCCACATTAGTTTCGCTGATGGCGCTCGCTGTAGTACTCATAACCTTTCTTTTGATGCGTGGTCAATTTACGCCCCTACAAACAAACTTATAACTCTACGAGGTGTGTGCCTTGACCGTGTGACCAACAATATTGCAGAGTATAGCGCCATTATCAATTTTTTGATTGATGTTATCTCACTTGGTATCTGTCACTTGGTTGTGCAACTCGATTCACAGCTTGTAGTACTACAGTTAAGTAATGTTTATGCTATTCGAAGTCCTACTTTGTTACGGGTATATTTGCAAATTCACCTCTTGGAACGTTATTTTTATTATATTGAATATCAACATATTCCTAGATGTCTAAATACATTAACTGATGCATTAGCTAACTATGCATTAGACAGACATTTGGGTCATTTATAAATCAATCACATCACAAGTATCACACAACACGAGATAAGCTGGTAGAAGCCGTATGTATATATAACAATCAAAAAGTTTTTTACAAAAAAGTTTTGTCCAAGGACCAAAATTTCAAAATCTGAAGCTCATAGCTTCTACAAAGTGACATCATGGATGATGTTCATGGTAACACATGACTGCCCGAGCAACCCTACGAAGCAGTCGGCCAACAGACTCTGACACCCCCACTATATGACGTTGATAACGTCACGGAACCTCTCCAAGAGGCATGTCTGGAATGTTTGCAGTCAAACCCTCTAATTTTTGTTCCACTGCCTCATAATATTCAGCATCCCATCGTCACACTAGAGCCACCTCTCCTCATCGCTGAATAGGAGAAGTACCCAGAGGTCGATAAGGCCCCACGTCCGTGTCATCAAAAAATAATTTTTGTAATTAAACCTTGGACGAACATAAAAAAAAATTCATATGATAAAATTCGCAAAAACATTTAAAAAGTAAAAAAAATTTACTTCTTACCGATATCCCCCCACTGAGCAGCCTTGGGCAGGGCCAAGTCCAGATTCCCTTGGAAGTCCAACCTGGCATAGGCATAATCATCGACCATCAGCATCTGTGGTCGCAACCAGTCAAAGAAGGAATCATTGTATTTGATGATTGGTCTAGCTACATGTCGGGCCATGAGGTTACACCACCTCAACATCCTCGGTTCCTCTGGAGCTAGTAAACCCCACTCAACCTACAACCTCAGCAAGGGAACCCTCTCAAGAAATAAGGACACCAACAATGACCCGTACCCAAATTTATTCAGGTCGCCTCTCCTGCATTTAGTCAACTGCCTCTTCACGCTATGAAGGACTGCGTCTGACCAGTTAAAAACCCGAGGCTCAATACACTCTATGGAATACTGAAAGTATCTCTAGAGATCCATGTGTGGAGAAACACTCCCAGGCATACAAGAAATGGTGAACAAAATAGTGCGAAGGGTCAAATCCTTCACCCCCCAAATGGCCACTTTTCCTATGCTTCTTTCCACCTCTGGAACACAATACAGATGGTAGTATTCACTCATAGGCAACCCACCACCTCAGCTACCAGTCAAGCTAGCGTGGTACCCATGCCGTGATAGTCCTATCAGGAAATAAACATTCTCGATATCCAAGGATAATGTGTGGACCCCCACGTGGAATACTTGTTGGTCCACATCCCACATATGAATGAGGTACTCCAACAACTTGACTTGGGCCCTCATACCCGGGATCCGAAAGAATTTCAGGAGACCACAGTCTCGCAAAGTGGAAAATGGTGCCTGGGTTATTCCCGAAAATAGCATCATCTTCTTCATGCTCTCTTTCATGCCATTCCAGAACCATGGTGACCGCCAAATGCCTACACAAGAACCATAAGAAGAAGGTCAACAACTCTCTTCAAGACTTGGTACATTTTTCATTGAGAAAACATTAAATAACTTTTTCATTTTGTGGTTCTTTCAGGTGCCAATTTGGCACAATGCGAGGTTCTCGTAGGTGCCTTTGGGGCCACATACAAGAATCATGCATTTTTGCAGGTCCCGTGTGGCTAGTCTGCGAGAATGCCTGAGCGCAAATTTGAGCCCTAAAACAAGCTTAAAAACTTGAAATTTACCACTGAAAATTAAAAATTGAACCATGAAAAGATAGAATACAAGGAGCTTACCTCACTTCCGGAGATGGTTTTCCAAATGGTTGCTCGTACCTTTCGCAATCGAGCACTGAAATTCAAGGGCAAAAGAGGGGTTTTGGGCTAAAATCTTGGCAAAGTTACAATGACTATGGTAAAAAGAAATTTTACCCACTTATATTTACTTTTTACCATTTTGGTTGGCTTTTATAATTGTTTTATTTATCAAACCTAATTCCTAATACCCCTATGAGTGAAACTTTTTGCAGACATGACGACTTCGACATTCATACACAGGGATACGAATATTTTTTCTCTTTTTCATCGCATGTTTGAATTATTTTTTATGGTTTTTTACACAAAACCTTGAGCTTGGTCTTTGTCTGTTCTCACGCTCGAAAATACATGAGAACGTAATCAAGCACACTTTTATCACTTTTTCAGGCTCAACAAGGTTATATGAAAAAGGAACCCTCTGGAGTACTCTTTAAGCTCTTTTTAGACTCTCTAAATATGAAAATATTGCCGAGCGATCTTGCTATTTTCATGCTCATTAAAGTATTTGAAGAAAGCATCTGTTGGGTGATAATTTATCTCTTTTTCGGTTTCATCAGACTATTTTACGAAAAAGGAACTGAGAGAGTTCTCTTTTAAGTGTTTTTCCAGACTCTATAATCATGAAAAACCTTCGCGTTTTCTATCTTTGGACTCGTTAAACAAACATCAAAAGACCTATAATGGGACCAAACCACTCCTTTCTAGGGTTCGTTAAACATACTCTGAGGGACTCATTCAAAGGATGAGCTTACATCAACAAGCATATGTTATCCTCCTCAATCTTGCGTAAAACTAAAGAGGTACTTTCCAGAAATGGTGGGGGAAAATTTGGGAAAGGGATGTGTTTTCATATTCATATTATTGGCAGTAAGTGTCACTCTTGAACATGACACCCCCCTATTCATTATCTGAAGCCAGTTTGGGAAATCCATTTGTCTCTCATTCAACTTGCTACAAGGCCATATCCTGAGTCGTCTCTGAGTCAATTCTTCCAAATCATTGGTCGTGTCATTCATATGTTCAAGAGAAGTTCATCTGAAACCTCGATTGAGTCGACCATCTACAGTTGTCCATTCTCTCCATGTCGGCCGTCCCTGTGTCCAGTTCAACTTACATCATACTCTGTTTCACCTTCAAAATATGTTACTCATTTCATGTCATTGATGGGGGATACATCAAGGCCATCCTGTGATGAGTTTTGTTCTGCCTACTCCAGCTCATTATCTGAAAACAAGACTTAGAAATTCTTTGGTACCTTGGAAATTGCATGCCTCAATGGCAGGTTTCCTCGCTTTCGACAGTGGGTTTTCATGATTTACCCCTGATCGGGAGATTCCATTGGATGTTCGACCTCAACTCATTTATTCACATTCGGTGGATTGTACTAGTGTACCTTGGGAGTCATTGACATTAATGGTGATTTTCCCTTGCACTTGTTAACAGTTTCATCAATGACCGATAATCAAGTGGTTTCTACCATGTTCGACTTCATCACATGTAATCACATGGTTAGATTCGTACTTTCAGGTGAAAGGATTTAAGACCCTGGATCTCATCTCTTTGATCTAGGCTATGATGGACTATGTATAATTTGCTGACACATAGATCCACTTTGTATGTCTTGTGGCTATGTCATCTTAATTTGAATCTTCTTGCATGGATCCACAGTGTATTCTTGGTGGCTATGTGATATTTTGATGGCATGTATCCATGGTGTATGATTGGTGTCCATGACCTATGTCTATGATGTCATCTGTCCATGATATGAGTATGGGAATGCCTACCTCAGAACTAGTATGATATTCTGCAGATGATTGGTTGTTTATAGGTTTTCGATTAGGTGCAGTCCTAGTTTCTGACACACACATGCAGTTTACAAAGTACTTCAACTGTCATTGATTCCAGCCTCATACTTTGGGGGGAATTCTGTTACACATGATTTTGGTCATCTTGGTGATGTATTGACAATAGTGTACTCAAGCTCCCAACAAGAAATTTCTCTTGAGAAAAGTGGCATTTATCTCCTTCTAGAAAACATATTTTCAAAGTGAGTTCGTAGGCTACATATGGCCTAGGGTGCGAGAATGACCCATTCTCATAAGCCACCTTCATCTAGGGTGCGAAATTCTTGCAGGTTTCTCTATACACAGGGTGCAAACTTGTTTTTGAACTTGGAAAAGAGAAGAAGTCTCGAGGGTTCTAGAAGAGAATCTTCTAGAAAATGGGTTGGCATTCATATGGTTGTCATTTTACTAGCTTCCCTGATTTAGTGGGATCATTCTTATCCATGTAACTATCTCACCCTCTCCTATATATTGAAAGGATTTTCATGGAAAAGGTTAAGCAAGATTAATTGAAGAATTGGTGAAGGAATTTTGTGAAGAACCCTCCTTAAATAGAAGCTTGGAGGCTCTAGTAGGTCTATCAAGAGGAATTGGATCTTCTTCATGCAAAGGCAGAGCAAGTGTGTGTGTTGGAACCAAGAGTCACCAAAAGGAAGCTTGCGACATCAAGGTGATCAGGTTGTATCTTCTACTTTCAATTAATATGATATAGCGATATGTCATTTTCCCATAAAGTCATTCTTACTTTATTGTGTAACTCCTTGATCATATGCATAAGTTGATGATTGGATACATTTTTCTATCTTCACTTTGGTTGGTTTGTGTTGTCTTGGTCTTGACCTCACGAGAGCACCGGAGCAACGTGGGAGCAACAAAGACCTAAGGAAGCGATACAAAGGTATGTCACTTGTTCTTCCTTAATAGCTAATTCAATGGTCATAACTTAGGGAAAGAGTCATGTCCTGTCCTATTTTGTTCTAGATCCAGGTGGATCTAGGGAGATATGTTAGTGTACGCACCTACTGATTAGTCTAATAACAGGGTGGTTGCAGTCAATGGAGTTACGCCAAGTATAGCGCAAGAGACAATGCTCAATATCGCTGAAATGATCAGGGCCTTCCAATCAAGGAGGAACATGTGGTGCCTGATCATCCTTCGGTTGTGATTTCAGCTATCAGGACTTTGGTAGAACAAAGGATCACTCCTCCACTGCATCGGGAATCATTGAAAACTAAAATGCCAAAAGGGCCCAGGCCAGAAGTGGTCCCACATTTAGATTTTCATCTGGGCCATCCATCTCAGGGATACGTCATGCCCAATTGGCTCTGGTTAGCTTCAGCTACCAGGGTTTCAAAATATAAGGGATGATTCTTTCCCTTGCATCTAGAATCGCCAAATCCCAAAAATACAAAAAGCGCCTTTGGAGACAGTGCCCATCTTGGCATTTCAGATACTGGGACTTCGAGAGAATAGAGGGTCACTCATTTGTTCATTAGTAATCACCAAAATGCGAAATCCGAAAGCCCTCCATCTTGGGCCTGTAGTCATGGTGCATGGTCACATTCAACGAGCACAGGACATTGTCAAAGCACCTATCCTCCCAAGCATCTCCAGGGTCATCCAAGTATGGGGGACGTGGGGCATTTCATGAGCCTTTCAAGGATCTGGTGTTGGGGATTTCGAAATAAAGGAAGCCAGATCTCTCGGTGGGATAATTCCCAAAAGAATATGGATCGTTGATCAAGGAGAAACAATCAAAGAAAGGTTTCCATGTCATCTGAGTGCAGAGTTGACCTGGGTTGTTCTCCATCCCAAGGAAGTAGTTATTGAGGTGGTTGGTGGTGGTTAGACATCGTCTCTGCCATAAATGGAAAGCCCAGAAAGGGACCTGAGATAGGTCAATTGTTCTGCAGGTGCCAAGTGTTGACCCTTTTTCTTATAACACTAGGATTCTGATTGCATTTGGTTTAAGCACATGACCGTCCAGAGACTACAGGTGTAGTTTTCTAATGAACATGCAAACGTAATGTTTTTAATGTTAAACCTCAACTTTGCTTCTATGATTAGCTTTGAGTATATGTAGGCAATTTTTCCATTTTGTAATCATCGATGGTAGAGCTAAGCTCCAGACTGTAAAGATTTAACAAAGCCTCTGGTTCTCTGGTTATACAATGATATTTTGAGATTTCTTGTTTAATGGCGGCCAACCTCCTCCTTTCCTTGTTCCTCTGAATCTGAAGCCCGGGTATGGATGATCCAGTCGGGTGTTGTTGTAACTATATAATGTATGTTTGATTATATTAGTTCTGTAATGTTTGAGGTTTACTTTGAAGTTTCTCTAGTCTAAGAGAATCTCATATCTGAGACTTTTCCCCTTATTTTCTTTCACTTACTCACCACTATGCAAATTTATTCGCTTAAGTTAGATCAAGACCTCTCATGTCCTTGTTGTTCCAACCCAGTTTTCTGAGTGAGCGATATTGTCCTTAGTTTACTTCTATTCGATCACCCCCTTTAACAAATCGTGACATAAAATTATGGGTGTCAGGCTCTGCTCCTGCTGCAATCCAGGAGAGACTTCCAATGCTAACATTTTCTGGCACCGTTGCTGGGGACGAAGTTAAAAATTTTCCCTAGGGTAGAATGACATTGAGCCTCTGATTCTAAAGGTGCATCAGGCATCAAAGCCATTGAATATTTCTACTATGCACCTAGTGACTCCATTGTGACAACTCCACTAGGGTGAACCTGCTGTGTTAATTGTGGCTTATAGAGTTAGACACATGCGGTCCCATCCACAACTGCCTCTAGCTATGCCTAAAGCTGATCCGAAGGTGATTATCAGAAAAGGGAAGGCCTCTCAAGGAGAAACTTCCACTGCTGAACCAGGTAATATGCCATCTCCTTCTATAGAAACTCCATTTTCTTCTTCTCGGTTTCCTAGCAGACCCTTTTTTGAAGTTTCCCGTTTCTTGAATTTCGGGAGTGTTCCTGCTGAGTTTTCCCCTCCCGATTTGGAAGGAGAAATCCTTGTCACTCCCCTCTCTCCTGAAGTTGTACCTTGGCATAGACCCTGGACCATAGAAGATTTCACCACCCCTCCTCTTGTTATTGTCACTGCTACTGCATAGAGAAAAGTGTCTACTAACTCAAGCCCCTTAGCCTTTGTAATGTCCCCACTTTGGGACATCATCACAGGGCAGAGACTTATGATGACCAGAGTAGCCAGATGGATGTTATAGCGAGTACAGGGGTATTTGAGAGGCATTGTGGAGTCCAGTTAGCATTTATCATCATATTCCATCATTTTGAGCCATTCTGCACAGGTTGGCTTTGGTTTCGTTCCATTCCGATGATTTCCATGAATTTGACTATTTTGAGCTATAAGTTAATTAAAATCACTGAAGAGGGCATTTTGGGCACATTACTTGGAGGAACCTATCAGTGTAATAGCTCATTGGAATTGGGAGGAGAAACACTACAGGATGGGATGGCTAGAAGTGACTTTCAGTGGCCAGGGAAGCCACAAGGAGAGATAAGGAGCTTTTCAAAGGTAAAAAGGTTAATTAATTAATTAAAGTGATTTAATTAATTATGCAAGGATCATCACTGTTTTGGTGTCTTTTCAAAACTTTTTCTGAGTGAGGTATTTCATCAAACACTTTGTTGATCTACCTTTTAGATGTGTTTATATGTGTGTATGCAACAAATAATAGAAAGAGATAACCATGGAACATACCTCAACCATATGCAATAAGATAGACAAGCCAAAAAATCTCAATTCTTCTTTATTCATAAAATAGAGAAACTTGCTATAATGAAGATGTTGATTTGGAATGCTCAACGGATGGCCAAGAAGATAGAAAATAGATAATATCTGCTACAAAATGATCCCTCTAATACAAAAGATGCCTCAAAAGGATGAATGAGAAATGAAGATCAATACAAGCAAATCTGAATGCCAAACTCTCCAGCTGAAGAATGCCACGCTCCAATAGAAGGCTGAAACCCTCAATAACTCGACCCTGCTGCCAAAAGTGTCCAATCACCCTAATAAATATGCCA
>ML787598.1:809701-831955 GCA_009831015.1 Picea engelmannii | reverse complement strand
ATTTATTAGGGTGATTGGACACTTTTGGCAGCATGGCCGAGTTATTGAGGGTTTCAGCCTTCTATTGGAGCGTGGCATTCTTCAGCTGGAGAGTTTGGCATTCAGATCTGCTTGTATTGATCTTCATTTCTCATTCATCCTTTTGAGGCATCTTTTGTATTAGCGAGAGCATTTTGTAGCAACTCTTATCTATTGTCTATCTTCTTGGCCATCCGTTGAGCATTCCAGATCGACATCTTCATTATAGCAGGTTTCTCTATTTTATGAATAAAGAAGAATTGAGATGTTTTGGCTTGTCTATCTTATTGCATATGGTTGAGGTATGTTCCATGGTTATCTCTTTCTGTTATTTGTTGCATACACACATATAAACACATCTAAAAGGTAGATAAGAAAAGTGTTTGACGAAATACCTCACTCAGATTTTTTTTTGAAAAGACACCAAAACAATGATGATCCTTGCATAATGGCTTGCGATCATTACAGCCTTCTCTCTGAATACCCCATTGTTTCCCCTTCAATCTGGTAGCACATTCCCAGTATTCCCTATTGGATCTCCTTCTCCTCCGAGCTCTCCTCCATCTAATATTCCAATGGCAGGAGAAAATCCCCCCATGACCAAAATGGAGGCTATAATAGCTACTATATATGCTCCCCTTTTGTTACCTCAACCTCTCAATTCTCTCCCAGCAGATGGTTACCTTAAGAAACTTCCCAAGTTTACAGGCAAAGGGGACATAGTTGCAGAAGAACACCTTGAACCCTTTTACAACTTCACAAATGATCATTTCATCATGCATGCAGATGAATGGATGAGGATTTTCATCCATAGCCTTGAAGGAGAGGCTAGAAAGTGGTTTAGGGCCCTGCCTCCTGGATCTATCGATGGGATTGAGGCTTTGGATAATGCTTTTTTGAGACAATGGGGAGGCAAAAAAGACTTCATGTATTACATGACAGACTTTGGGTCTTTGAAGAGAAAAGAAGGAGAGTCTGTCTCTAACTTCTCCAAGAGGTTCAAGAAAATGTATAATAAAATCCCCGCTGAGATAAATCCCTTAGAAGCCTCTACTATGATCACTTATGCTATGGCTTTTGATCCCAACTTATGCCTTCTGTTGAGGGAAAGGAGAGCCACTACTCTAGCTCACATGCAGGATGCAGCCGTGGAAGTAGAATCTAACATATTGTCTATTGACCGACTCAGGAACAAGGCCGATAGAGACATACCCAAGAAGAGACATGAAGCCTCCCCATCCAATTCCTCTCCCCTTCCCTTTCAGGAAGATGAGGTAACTAAAATGCTAAAGTTGCTTTCGGCCAGAATGGAAAGATGAGAGTTAGAAGGGAAGCACATGTACAAAAATCCCCAAAACACTGATAACAGAGGCTTTAGGAGGCCTAACAACAATGTGCCACAGGATTTTCCAAGAGAAAAAAGGGGCAAAGATAGAGATGAGCAGAGGATTCCAACCCATCTCCAAAATAACCTAGTTTCTTGTGACGAAGGAGAGGAGATAGATGAGCTCGACCCTGAAATTCACTGTATTGAAGACACTTTCACTTTTCCCCATTTGACTCAATATATATATGAAGAATCCCTTATGAATAGTCAAGTCAATGAGTTGGGTAAAGGGGAAAAGGCCAACAATACTCCTAACAGATATCATCTTAGGTCAAAGAAGAAAGAAGGGAATTTTGATAACCATGATCAGCCCCTCATAGTGGAAAAACCTGCTAAACCTGCTGCAATTACTACTAAAGAAAAGAAAACTCAGAATACCTCGCCAACAGCCAAAGAACCTATCTCTGAGGTAAGGGAAGCTCCTAAGCCTCTTTCCTCCTTTAGTTTTGAGCATGAAATTCAAAATATTATAATTCTCGTACCCCTCTCAGAGCTAGTTAAAAATGAATATTTCAAAAGGTCCCTCTCCAAGATGCTACAATCCGAGTCCCCCTGGCCTTCCATAGACTCAGTAAATATTCAAGATGAAAAGCTAGCAGTTTTCCTAGGTCCCATGGTAGAAGATAGAGATGATTCATCCCTTACCTTCTACACATCCCTGAACATACATGATAAGGTGTTTCATAATTGCCTCATGGATTCAAGAGCTTCCCACAACCTTATGCCCAAAACAGTCATGGAATAATTGGGACTGGAAGTGACAAAGGCTTATCATGATTTGTACTCTTTTGATTCAAGGAGGGTACAATGTCTTGGAGTCATCAAAGACTTGGTGCTCTCTTTATTTCAACTGCCAATGAAGAGTGTGGTCATGGACATTGTGGTAGCTGATGTCCCCCCCATGTTTGGCATGTTGTTGTCAAGATCTTGGATTAAAAGACTTGGAGGAACATTACAGATGGATCTCACATATGCCACCATTCTAGTCTTTGGAGGGGAACACAGGAGGTTGTACAGAGAATCTCATCTAACCTACATTGTTAGTGATGAAGCAAACCCCACCAATCATCCCATCTTTGCACTTGAAACTGATTTGAGGTCTAGTTTATTGCAGATCACTGAGACTCATGAAGACCCATTACATATAAGAAAGAAGCCCATTTTTAATCATGAGATACCCCCTCCAACCACCTCTGTTTGGAAGATGTTCTTCGACGAAGCTTCTTCTAGCATAGGCACTGGCACTGGAGTGGTTTTTGTGTCACCTTGTCAGGAAACCATATCCCTGTCATACAAGATGGAATTTGAAACTACCAACAATGTGGCAGAATATGAAGCTCTGGTTCTAGGTTTAAAGGTTGAAAAATAAATGGGAATAGAGGAGGTAGCAGTGTTCGGAGATGCTGAGTTGATTATCCAGCAAGTCAAAAATTCTTATCGAGCTAAGCATCCTCGGCTCAGAAGTTATAGAAATGAGGTATGGGACCTGATTGATAATTTCTTCTCGGCTTTCAACATTTCTTTTATTCCTAGAGAGGAAAATACTTTGGCTGATTTCTTAGCCATCTCAGCTAGTCTGTTCAAGATCCCTCTGTCGCCTAAGATCAAATATGAGGTTGAAATAAGATATAGGCCATTTGTTCCGGACAATATCAAGCATTGGAAGGTATTTGAAGACGATCTTGAAATCAAAAAATTTCTTTGGTCTGTTGATGAATTCTCTACATTACACATTGATCAGGACCCTGATCCCAAAGGTGACCCTCACCCTGAGGTATTTTTAAATAAAATTGTTAATCACCATATTGTTCAGTTGCCCAACAATAACATTTCGAAGGGACTAGTCCCTTTAGAAAGATTGTTCGATGGGAATGATGTGACAGTAAAGGGTAGGATTCCAAATAGAGATGATGATACAACTGAGTGCAACATTGGCACACATGAGGAGCCTAAGTTTGTCAAGTTGTCAAGAAGTTTGACCAAAGAATAGAGGGCCGAATACACTGAGTTATTGAGAGGATTTGCTTATGTGTTTTCATGGACCTATGAAGACCTCAAGACATATGACACATCTGTCATTGAACACAAGATCCCACTAAAGGAAGAGGCTAAGCCATTTAGGAAGAATCTAAGGAAGATAAATCCCATGTTGTTGCCTGTCATGGAGAGAGAAGTGAAGAAGTTGTTAGATGCCCAAATCATTATCCCCTTGAGATATTCTGAGTGGGTGGCCAATTTGGTCCTGGTAAGGAAGAAAAGTGGAGAAATCAGGCTCTGTGTTGATTTCAGGAACATGAACAGGAGCTCAAAGAAAGATAACTATCCCTTGCCCAACATGGAACACATATTGCAAAGGGTAACTGGTGCATCTAAGATATCCATGATGGATGGTTTTTCTGGCTATAATAAGATATCAGTCATGCCTGAGGACAGAGAAAAAACAACCTTCACTACTCCTTGGGGCACATTCATGTATGCCAAAATTCCTTTTGGATTAATGAATGTAGGAGCAACATTTTAGTGAGCCATGGATATAGCCTTCATCAGGGAGAAAGATAAATTTTTGGTGATCTATCTGGATGACATCACAATCTTCTCCAGGTCTGATAAAGAGCACTGTTGTCACTTAAGGAAATTTTTCTTGAAATGACGAAAGTTTGGCCTTTTCTTAAATCCCAAGAAATATTTGTTTTCTATGAAGGAGGGGAAGTTGTTAGGCCATATGGTATCAGCAGAGGGAGTGAGAATTGATCCTAGCAGGGTAGAGGCAATTCAGACCCTGTCACTTCCCAGCTCTGGAAAGGAAGTCCAAGATTTTTTAGGGAAGATTAACTTTCTAAGGTGATTTGTCTCAAATTTTGCAGAGTTGGTGAAACACATCACAACCATGCTCATAAAGGGAAATGAATTAAAATGGACTGCTGAGCCCAGGGAATATTTTGTCCAAATAAAAAAGGCATTGACTGAGGCACCTGTGCTGATCAGTCCTGATTATTCCGAGGATTTCCTAATTTTTTCTTTTGTTTCTTTTGATACAGTAGCAGTGGTCTTATTGCAGAGAAATGAGGAGGGGCGAGAGTTACCCATTTCCTTCTTCAGCAAGGAATTAAGATATGCAGAGATCAGGTATGATATCATGGAGAAACATGCCTATGCCTTGGTGAAAGATCTCAAGGCTTTCAGAGTCTATGTTTTGGACTCAAGAGTGACTGCATACGTTCCTCCAACCTCTGTGAAGGACATCCTTATACAGCTTGACATAGATGGGAGAAGAAGTAAATGGATTTCCAAGATCCTAGAGTTTGACCTGGAGATAAAGCCCACCAAGTTGGTAAAAGGGTAGGGTTTAGCCAAGCTACTGGAGAAATCCAATTGCAGGGCCTTGGGGGTTAGCTTCATCAACGCTTTCTTAGAAAATCAGCAAGCTGATTCATCCAGCAAAATCTCTCAGGGAGGCTTATCACTAGTAAAATGCACCTGGTACAGAGACATTTTGTACTTTCTGCAAGAGTTGAAGCCTCCTGATGGGATGGGTAAAAGCAAGACAAGAGATTTAAAGCTCAAGGCGGTCAAATATTGCCTTATTGACCATGTCTTGTACTGGAGAGACCCTCTAGGAGTGTTTCTGAGGTTCCTGAATCCACAGGAAGCCTAGAAAGTTATCTTTGATTTCCACAGTGGCCTTTGTGGAGGGCATCATTTCTGGAAGACCACAATCCACAAAATTCTCAAGGTTGGGTACTACTGGCCCACCTTATTCACTAATGTCTGTAGAGAAGTCATAGCTTGCATCAAATGCCAAAGATTCTCAGGAAAACAACAGCTCAAATCTCTGCCTCTTAATCCTATAGTAGTTTCAACGCCCTTTCAATAGTGGGGGTTGGCTTCATTGGAGAATTTAATCCTCCTTCAAGTGGCTAGCACAGATGGATCCTGACTGCAAAAGAATATTTCACCAAGTGGATAGAAGATGCCCCCACCAGGAGTACTTCACACAAGGTAATTATACACTTCCTGGAGGATATCATATCCATATTTGGCTGTCCCAATAGAATTGTCACCGATAATGCTTCTTCTTTCAAGTCTGAGCCTCTGATTAAGTTTTGTGAGTAGTTCGATATTTCATTAATTCACTCCACTCCCTATTATCCTCAAGGAAATGGACTGGTAGAATATTCTAATAAAAGCCTAATTAGGCTCATTAAAATATTATTGGAAGACAATAAGAGGGCTTGGGATTCAAATCTCAAATTCTCTCTATGGGCCAATCAAGTGACAATGAATAAGTCCTTGGGCACCTTACCTTTTCAACTTGTTTATGGGACAGAGGTTGTTTTTCCCACTCAGCTTGCTTTAGCTGTAGCGAAATTATTTCAAGGTCATGAAGGAGAGCTAGACCATATGGTCAAAAGAATTCATCAAGTGGTGGAAGTGTAATAGATCAGGGAGCAGGTAATGGAAAGATCTTACTGTCATCAACATAATATCAAGAAGGCCTTTGACAGGAAGGTCAGGAAGAAGGAATTCGAGCTGGGAAATTTGGTGCTTAAATGGGATGCACCTAGGTAGGATAAACGAAAACACAACAAGTTTGATGCCCTCTAGATCAGGCCCTTCAAAATCTCTGAATTATTCTCAAATAACACATACAGGTTGCAGGATTTGGAGGGTGAGGAAGTTTTTAATAGCCCGAAAAATGGGCATTTCCTAAAGAAATGTTTTTTTTTAGCCTTAGAAGGCTCCTTTGTTTTTGTAAATATTGTCCTTTGATTGTTTGTTTATTTTTGACTTAATAAATGACTCCATATCCCAACAACAAGGCACTGATTTGCTACAAATGAGTTCTTAGAGAATCACATAGATGAATCTATCCCCCATGGAGCCTAATGTTAGCATTTATTCTTGTAAGAATGGGTGGTGTTTTCTCTCCTTTCGAGCCCGTGGCGTGAAATGTGAAGAAGGGGGGCTTAAAAGTCCAACAAATGCATTTTGTCCAAGGATGCGACTATGAGCGCAATGTGCAACGCATAAAATCTCCACTTTGGGCTTAAAATGTTAGCAGATGGGCGATCCAGTATTAAACGGCAAGGATCGATCGATGGAGCAGATCATCGGTCGGTGGGTAGTTGTAGTCAACGGAGTTGCACCAAGTATAGCGCAGGAGACAACACTCAGTATCGTCAAAATGATCAGGGTTGTCTGATCAAGGAGGAACACGTGGTGCCTGATCTTCCCTTAGTTCTGATTTTGGCTACCGAGACTTTGGTAGAACAAAGGATCACTCCTCCACTGCATTGGGAATCGCCGAAACCAGAAACGTCGAAAGGGCCCAGGCCAGAAGCGGTCCCACATTTAGATTTTCATTCGGGTCATCCATCTCAGGGACACATCGCTCCCGATTGGCTCTGGTCAGCTTTGGCTACCGGGGTTTTGAAATATAAGGGATGACTCATTCCCTTACATCTGGAATTGTCGAATCCTGAAAATATGAAAAGCGCCTTTGGAGACAGTGCCCATCTTGGCATTTCGGATACCAGGACTTCAAGAGAACAAAGGGTCACTCCTTCGTTCATTAGCAATCACCGAAATGTGAAATGCAAAAGCCCTCCATCTTGGGTCTGTAGTCATGGCACCCAGTCACATTCAGTGAGCACAGAAGACTGTCAAAGCACCTATCCTCCCAAGCATCTCCAGGGTCGTTCGAGTATGGGGGATGCGGGGCATTTCTTGAGCCTTTTGTGGATCTGGTGTTAGAAATTTCGAAAGAAAAGAAGCCAGAGCTCCCGGTGGTAGAATGCCCAAAAGAATATGGACTGTTGATCAAGAAGTAGTAATCAAAGAAAGGTTTCCATATTGTCCGAGTGCATAGTTGACCGAGGTTGTTCTCCATCCCAAGGAAGTAGTTATTGAGGTGGTTGGTGGTGGTTAGACATAATCTCTGCCATAAATGGAAAGCCCAGAAAGGGACATGAGACAAGTCAATTCTTCTACAGATGTCAGGATTCTGATTGCGTCTGGTTTAAGCACATGACCGTCCAGAGACTGCAGGTGCAGTCTGCTAATGAACATGCAGACATAATGTTTTTAATGTTAATCCTCGACTTTGCTGCTGTGATTAGCTTTGAGTATATGTAGGCAATTTTTCCATTTTGTAATCATCGATGGTAGAGCTAAGCTCCCAACTAGAAAGATTTAACAAAGCCTCTAGTTCTCTGGTTATACAATGATATTTTGATATTTCTTGTTTAATGGCAGCCAACCTCCTCCTTTCCTTGTTTCTCTGAATCTGAAGCCCGGGTATGGATGATCCAGTCGGGTGTTGTTGTAAATATATAATGTATGTTTGATTATATTAGTTCTGCAATGTTTGAGGTTTACTTTGAAGTTTCTCTGGTCTGAGAGGATCTCATATCTGAGACTTTTCCCCTTCTTTTCTTTCACTTACTCACCACTATGCAAATTTACTATCTTAAGTTAGATCAAGACCTTGCATGTCCTTGCTGTTCCAACCCAGTTTTCTGAGTGAGTGATATTTTCCAGAGTTTACTTCTATTCGATCACCCCCTTTAAAAAATCATGACATAAAGTTATGGGTGTCGATCTCTACTCTTGCTGTAATCTAGGAGTGACTTTCGATGCTAACAGTTTCCCAAACTAGAATTTGGCCCTGGGGAAGATTAGGAATGGGTCGAGTTGAATTAGTTCCAAGGGATTCTTGAGGGATAAATTTTGCGACTAGTGGAACACCAGGGATGAAAGAGGCCTTGGTGGGAGGGAGGTTAGTTTCAGTTGTCGTTCTGTTGGAGGATATGACACATACTTGTGCTGAGGGATGGAGGATCATTGGTTCTCCATGGTATGTCCCTAGCAAGGATGGGTCTTTGAAGATTTTGGGGCCCATCTCAATGAGTGGATAGGCATCGGAGTTAGTGTGGATAAAAGGGAGGATGTTATCGATGTTGGATGAAGGGTTAGGCTTGTAATGTGATACTTTATCGATGGTAATGATATTTCCATTATGGGGAAACATCATGGTTTGGAACACAGAAGAGGCGACGACCTTCATAGCATACATGTAGCTACAACCAAACAAGATATTATAGTCGAGTGGTGCATTGATAACCTCAATGTCAATCAGAATGGTTTTTCCCTTGAGCTCGATGGGGACATTTTGGAAGAGTCCTTTGGGGGATGAGGGTCTTCCATCGTAGAATCTTAAGGTAATGGTAGATGGTATGAGTTCTGGGGAACCAAGTTTCTTCCATACAGATTTGGACATGATACAGGTGGATGCACCTTCATCAATGATGCATTGGTGAACTGTAATGTTCCTAAATTTTACAGGGATTTGAAAAGGAATAAGAGTGGGGAGGCGAGGATCTCCACTGTCGAGGTCAAATGTGATGAGTCGGGTATCGTTAGGGTCAACTTCTCCCAGGGTGGAAAGTAAGGACTTCCGTCGGGTGGGACAAGTTTGAAGGACTTCTCAGACTGACATGGCAGCCGGAGATTGTGCCAAGTCATCGACCAAACTGTAATTATGATTTTCCCTAGCTTGAGGATTGTGGACATTCCTGTGCAATGGGATGCGAGGAATACAAAGGGGGGTTTCAATATTAGGGAGAGGAATTATGAGAGGGGGTTCGGTTGTGACTGGAATTTCTTCCGAGGTGGTGGGAGAAGATTCAGGGGGTGTGCTATACTGATGACTACGCATTTGCAGAAGGACTTCTTCCTCACTAGTAAGGAGGATATGGAAATCAGCAGAGGTGCCCATATTGGGATACTGTCCCAACTGTGGTGGGGTAGGCTGCATGTCTAATTGGGTATTTATCACCCCTTGGTGTGGGATGGGGTTTTGTAGTACAGCTGGGGGGGGTTGCTGCACATATGGTTGTGGGGCCTATTGAGGTGCAGGTGGTGCTAAGGGATGTGGTCCATTCACAGAATCTTTCATCTGCTTAAAGTCAGCGATTTGGGGGCAATGGTGAGTATAGTGACCAAAATCACTACAAAGGGCATAAGGGAAGGTGGTCCTAACATTGTTGGTGTTCCTTCCTTGACGTTTGTTGTTGTTTCCCCCTTGGGGGTTTTGATTCCCCTGGTTTTGGTTTCCCCTGGAAAACTGGTTCTGCTGGGGTTGCTTCTGGTTTCCTCTTGGTCCCGGATTATTATTGTTCTGATTTTTTCCTTTATTTTTGGTATTGTTCGATTGATGGGGTGGATTTTCCATGTTCAGATGTTCAAAATTTTGATATTGCTGAATGGGAGAGGGTTGAATAAAATTAACCCTAGCGTGTGGTGGTCCTTGTGGTGGAGCCATAGGCTGTGGGGGCCCAAAAAATGGAAATTACAAATTATGTTGAGGCGATGCTCCATAAGGTACATAGGAGGGTGTGGCGCTTTCACTAGTGCTTAGGGTATAGGCTGAGGTAGAGGGAGTACCAACACTTGGTTGGATAGGTGGGTGGTTTAGGGGTGCTGACGGGGGTCCACTTATGGGTGGAGGTAGGGCAAAAGGGTATGGTTGTTGATAAGGGGGAGGAGGATAATAAGGGATTCCTCCATATGCCGATAGATATTGAGGTGTGCCATACATGGGTGGTTGTTGAGGCAGTGGATTGTGGTGTGTAGTGTTACCAATCAATCTATCTGCTGAGTGAGACATCCCAGGTTTGTCTTGGTCAAATGGCACGGGTCTTGGGGCATCTGGGAGTACCGTGTATAGGTATTCAGACTGGGCGCAGATGAGTTTGAACTGTTGGGTCTTGCTAATGGCTTCTTCTTTAGTCCGGGAGAAGGTGGCGGCCACATCTTTGGCAAGGAGGGAAACAAGTGATTTGAGGAACCAATTGAGACACTATTGGGGGGTAGCATCAACTTTGCAGAGGCTATGTCACCGATGCCATTCGTGGATGTGGTCGGAAATATGTGTAGAGGTGGTTTGTTTGAAATATGAGAGTAGTTCAAGGCCATCGTCATGACAAATGAGTAATTGAAAGAAGGTAAAAAATGCTTCGGCAAAGGATTCAAAAGTTGCGTGGGACCCATATTTTTCTTCGACATACCATTTTGCGGATGGGCCAGTGAGTGTACATTGAAATAACCTAAATCAGATGGAATCATCCATGATGCTATTTGAAGAAAACCATAGGTGAAATGTCATGATATGGCTGGGAGGGTCATCTCCTGCTTTTCCTTCAAACTTGGGGATGTCTAAAGGGAGTTTGGTAGGAATTGCAGGCCATGTGGGGTTGTGCAATATGGGATCATTGGTGAGTTTATTCAGATCCAGTATGTTGAGGGAAGCTAAATATGGCTGTGGGGTGGTGGCATAGGATTAGTTCTAGCCATAGTGTGAGTGTTCTAAGTACCTGACCCTTGGAGGGGACTAGGTGGGTTTGTACGTCCCCCTTGAGAGGAAGTTCCCCCCCCACTTCTGTGTAAAGGAGAGTGAGTGGAAGGTGGACCTTGGGAATTGGACCCAAGTAAGGTGGAACCAAGCAAATCTAATCCCAAGATAGTGGCACTTACAGGAGTGTGAGAAGGTGGAGATGATGAGTTGACAAGACTAGGAACTCCCCCTAGAATAGGAGGGAGATTTAGCAAGCATCTGGAATGACGGGGGTTCTGTGGGTCCCCTATGATGTCCGACTAGCTGAGTGAATGTGTGTGAATGGTGGTGAGAGAAATAAATAAACAAGAGCCTTTTCTACAATTTTTGAACTTTACACGATATATATCCAAATGAAATGTAATCAGAAGGGCATCATACATAAAGTGTTTTGATAAAGAATCATATATGTGGATAGGTGGATTTTTTCCATGTGGGGGAACAAAGAAAACAAATGCTCATGTCCTAAAATACGTAACGTCCTTCCTCTCAAAATAGCACTGGACCTTCCAATAGCACTTGATACTGGGGTCTTAAGCCACTGGAAGAGAAACTAGTGAAGGATGAAGCAATCAATTATAACAAGGGGTAGAGGGGTCATATCCTGAAAGAACTGACGATATTTCCCAATAGCCACAAAAAATCCAATCAAGGTGCAATTGCAGCCCACAATTGCCACCTGGGTAGATGTCCTAAAATTTGGTCACTAGGTACCTTGGTCAAAGTGTGACATTTAGATTTTCGGCCTAAGAAATGGGTCATGAAATGGATCCCATCCAAGAGGTGGGTGCCTCAAGGGGGTACGCACAGAACAACTGGACCTCGGACTTCAACCCTTCATGGGTATCTCCCTGCCTTATGGTGTTAGGAACACTTGACTTGGAGCATTTAAAGTTCCCTATTTGACAACTTCTATTGTTTTGAAAATGTGAGAACCAGATAACGAAGAGTTATTTGGATGCCTATCCCTGAAATCCTACCTAGACTAAAATATTTCTTTTGGCACCTCCCGTGGAGGAAAAATTAGTGAGTTTTTAGAAAAAATTTAGATGTGGTTGTTTGAGAGATTGGGGGTCTGAGCTAATCTTGTTGAAATTAATTGGGAGTGGATAGTTTTGTCAAGAAAAGGGTGGGATGTTTCAGAATCCATTTGGAGGAAACTTACTTCAACCTCTACGTTTCGAGATGAAAACTATGTGAGTGAGAAGTGACTTTTGTGTGTGAATGAGTGAAAATGTGTCATTTTTTTAATGAATTAGGTGTCACCTTGCTGCATGTGGACTTCGCTTGGTCCTTACAAGTATTTGATTACCTATTTAACTAAATGTCATTAGTACAACCTTCCGGAATTCAAAAGTCCCTAGGAAGCTAGCATGTGGACATGTGGGTCCTTTACTATTCCTTTAACTCCCTAATGTGATTTAATCTAAGAAATCTTTGAAACTATCCTAGATTGTGATCATGTGCGCATGTATGGGCCCGTTATAAAACCTTTAAACTTCCCTAGTGATTTAATCTAAGAAAGTAAATTTCAACACTATCCTATCTTTGTAGCATGTGGGCATGTATGGGCCCATTACAATTTTGAGATGTGTTTGAAAAATAAACTAAGAGGAGTCCCGAGGGGGCTATTGTCCTCTCCTAAAGATTTTATCTTTTTACGGGAGATGAAATTGTCTTTCAACCTCTTTCTAATTCTCAAGATCATTTTGGAGTGCGAGAGAAGAGCATACTCAATGTTTGATATCCAATTTCTAGTCCTAATGCAAGTTTTATATGTGATGTAGAATAATTCCAACTTTTAGTCAAAGAAATCCATCCATGTGGCAAAATAAAAAGAAAAAAGAGGAAAAATAATGATTTTTAACCCCTAAGTGCCTATGTGTTTTGACTAATCCCTTTATATGAGAGGGAATGTAAGTGTGGTGCAGATTACAACATGCATGGAATCATCTTTAAGAAGGCTACGGGCCTTCAATAGATCATAAAAAAGCTTACAATGTGTATGTTGTTTCATAGGTGCACGGGTTTTAGACTAGACAGAGGCGCTCTGAGCGCCAATGCACGAATTGAAAAAGAATTTTGAGCGCAGGTGCACAGAAGGCGCTGAGTAATGCAATGATTTTGGCACATGTGTATATGATGCATGACTGTGGGCCAATAAACCCGCTCACAACTGTCACATGGCCGTGAAGAAAATTTCGGATGGAATTATCTCAACTCAACTTTGAATTTGATGTTTTGCAGGTCAACTTGCGTCGGTTATGGTACCTGCAGGTTAAATAAGTAAAAAGAAGAGCTAAAATAACCCAAATGGGGTAGGAAATTGATACCTTTCCCTAGTGGAGTCACCAATCTGTTGCACCTCCTTTGTCACCTAAATGAGCAAAATAGAGGTGCTTACAAGCTTAGTTGGGTTATCTAAGCAAGACAACAATAAAGGAAAGGGTTAGAAGAATAAACATAAAAGACTAAGCTAAGAATTAAACTAGGAAGGAAAAAAACAATTAAACTATTGTGCATAAGGACATAAGAACAAGAAACAAACAAGACTCATGTCACCAATGGAAAGGATTGTATTAGTGAAAAGAAAACACCAAAGAGAAAGGGGACTTTGGGTCCCTTATTCCTCCAAGGGAGAGATCTTGGACCCCCAAGATTGAGCTCTTCTTATAACTTGAAAACTTGAAATAAATGGTGAAAGAATACCAAGATAAACCACTCAAAAGGTGATGTGGATTGTCAAATGGAATGGTGATAGTATTCTCTTGATGAGAAAAGAGGTTTCCCCAAGAGAATAGTAGCACCATAACCTTGCAAATGAATTCCTTGAAGATGTAGTGCACCCATGGCCTTGTTTTATAGCACCACTTTGAGGTATTGTGCAACCATCTTTTAGTGTGAAAAGGGGTTGTTTAGAGCACCTTTAGGTCCTTGACCAGCCACCCATCTGGATCCAAACGAGATTTGGATGTCAAATTGACTTGGAATTTGAACCAGAAGTGGGTGGGAGGTCAACCAACATCATAAATGCGCCATTCTTAGGTGTGTGTAGATTTTAGCATCCACAGTCGCACATCGTGCGCATGTGTTCTTTTCCTGTGTTTCTTAATGGTGCATGTGCACACACGCCCTGTATAGTCATAACGCATCCTGATTTTATAAATGGTTGGATAGTTTTGGACCTTTTGGAAATTCGTTTTTGGTAATTTTGGTCCATGGGTGAACTAATAGTTGTTTGAAGATGCTAGATTCCTGTAACCATTTGTGAATGAAATTTTAGTGATAACAGTTTCTTCCCTTTTTGTTTTGAGATAGCTCCCATATCATCATACTATATTTTGCATAAAATCATGTCTAGATTATTAATCAATTTTATGACATAACATAACACCTATAAACATATAATACTCATAGAACTACCTTGTATTGCAAGTGAATATCAACAACATTTAGAAACAAAGCATCAACCAACCATGTCATCATATCAAATGAAACCAAGACTGCATCATCAACTGTATAGGACCGTGTAGACAACATCATAACAACAACAACATATAATCATAATACATCTATATTTGTGCATATAGTCAACAAGGGGGTCCCACCTACTAGTTAAATATTATTATCATAATTAAATAATAGAGCTTAGTAATCCTTGCAGGCAGAATTCATCGTTGTGATTTTAATTGTCAACAAACTGGTGACTCCATAGGGAAATTTGTTTCCAACATATTAAATCATAATTTCTGGTTTTGCAGACCATGTAACCATTAGATCAAGAAACTATACATTAGAATGATTATGCAACAAGGGGAAGTGAGCAGTTTTAAGGGAAAAATGACTAAGATTTTGGGAATAACTCATGGAAAGTGTTAAGTGTGAGGGGGTTTATCCCTGTATGCATAATCATTTGATTAGTCATAGTAAAATCATTCTTGACATCAAGGAGAAAAAAATTCTGGTATTCTCTTTTGAATCTTGGAGCGGATGGAAGAAAAGGAAAGAAGAAAAGGGATAAAACCAACTATCTTATATAATAGAAATTGAAGCAGATAACGATTTCAATGATGTTTTCAAGGGGAAAGATCATGAAAACTATGTAACCTGATTGTTATTGATTAACAATACTTTTCAGAATATCGTTGTCATGGAAAAACTGATCCAATATTTTATTTTGACAGAAAATAAGTCAATAAGAGAAGTAAACAACAAAAATGAAATAGAAGCAATGAAATAACAACAATTTCAAATCGAAGAAAATAAAACAAACAACAATGTAAAATCAAAGAAAATAAAACAACTATAATACAAAATGCATTACATACAACATTTAAACTTTCAAGTTGGTTCCACATAGTGTTTTAAGTGGGAACCGTTGGTGCTATAGGAAAAAAAATCTCTATTGCAACTCCTTTAGGAGATAGGAATTTGTGCCCAGGACAAAAGCGATCTTAAATGGACCCAACCATAACTTTTGGAAATTTGAATTCCTTTCTCTATCAGCATGAGTTGAATGCCACAACAATACCTTCTCATTAACCTTAAATATGACAACTTTTCCACTTTTATTGACATATATTTTAACATTTTGATGTATTCTCTTTATATTATCCAAGGAAAACGTCCTTTTCTCCTCTAAAGCCAAAAGTGCATTCATTCTTTGAGAAACATCAGAAGAATTTAATTCTTCTACCTATAGAATTAACCTTAGAGAATAAAGTTCAAACTCTGTAGGCAGAATGGATTCTTTACCATAAACAAGATGGAAAGGAGTGCAACCAGTGCTCACCTTGGTGGTAGTGAAATTTTCCCAAAGGGCGTAAGTGAGGAGAGTGTTCCATTGATGATGCTTTTATTCAATGAGCCTCTTTATAATTCCTATGAGATTCTTCTTTGTAGACTCGACCTTCCCATTTCCTTGGGGATAATAAGCTGATGAGGTAAAAATTTTAACCCCCAATTTAGCTAAAAATTGGGTCAACTTAGCATAAATAAAAGAAGGACCATTTTCTATAATAATTTTCAAAGGAAGACCAAATATGGAAAAAATATTAGTCTCAAGAAAATAAATCACATGTTCATCCCACATATGCTTTAGTGGGAAAACTTCAGTCCATTTCATAAAATAGTCTATGGCTGTCAATATAAAGACTTTCCCTACTGAAGATGGAGGATTAATAGGACCAATAAAGTCCAAACCCCATTTTGAAAAAGAAAATTCAGGGGTGACAAGTTGTAAAGGCATGGATGAAAGGCATTCTTTTCCAGCAAACGCCTAGCACTTGTCACAAGATCTTGAAAAATTATAAGAATCACGAAAGATTGAAGGCCAATAGTACCCTTTCCTGATAATCTTAAAAGAAGTGGTTTTAGCAGAAAAGTGACCTCCTACATGAATGTCATAATTTTCTGATCCATGAGTCTCTTGTAACAATTTTTGTGCTTCCTCATTGTTCACACAAAGAAGTAATATACCATCGACAACTCTCCTAAACAAGAAGTCTCCTATAATGACGTATCTATCATATTCAAGACAAAGCCTTCTTCTTTGATGGGTATCCAAGTTATCTGGACTTATTTGATTTTGCAAGTAATACACCAGATCCTTATACCAAGGATGTTCAGCTACAGGAAGGATTTGATTGTCAATGTAAAACAATGATGATAGAGAGCTATCTTTTTCATCAATTTCTCCATGTTTTTCAGCATGTTGAGTGAAGTGAAGGGATAAGTCATGTCCCTTTATGGTGATAGAAGTCACGATAGTTAAATCATGCTCCTGGATCTTGGAAATAAAATGTGAAATCTTCCCTGAAAGATAAGTCTGTGAGAGAAAAAACATAACAATAGGTAAAGAGACTTTTACCAATGTGTGCTTACCTAAGATAAAGTGGTGAATTTTTTCAACAACCTTAAAAAGAGAAAAATCATGCTTTTCAATATAAGAATATTTAAATTCATCATATGAAAATATTTGATTCATGTAAGCTATTGGTTTCTCATTAAATTTCTCATCACATTGCATGAGGATAACAAAAACCGCTTCCTCTATGGCATTAATATATATCATAAATTCTTTCTCAAAATTTGCCTTCACCAAAACCAGTGCAGAACTGATTTCCTTCTTGATCCTTACGAAATCATTTTCGACATCATCATTCTAAGAAAAGGAACGATATTTCTTAGGAATATTATGAATTGGTTTTACCGTTAAATAAAAATTAGGAACAAACCTACCAACAAATTTGATGACACCCATAAAGGCTTGAACCTCCTTCTTGGAAGTAGGAGTAGGAAGATTTAGGATAGCATCAATCCTTTTGGGATCTATGCTTATTCTTGAATCAGAGACAATTTGTTAAAGGATATTTCCCTTGGTAACGCCGAAAATAGACTTAGAAGGATTTAAAGAAATACCAAATTTCCTACATCACATGAGAACAAAATGATCTGATCAGTTTTTTGAATACACAGTTAAGTCATAAAGATAAATATGAATAATTTTTCCGATCAAATCGTCAAAGTCTATTTTCATATCTCTTTGGAAAGTGGCACATGCATTAGATAAGAAAAAATTCATACATTCATAAGAGAAAGTGCCCCAACGAGTAATAAAATTGGTTTTATATTTATTTTTCCTTTTTACCTTGATCTGATTGTAACCAGAAAAATCTTCAAGTAAGGACATCATCTGTAACCCTGCAACTTGCTGCAAAATCATTTCCATATTAGAGAGAGGAAAATGGTATTTTATACTAGACCTATTAAATTCATGAAAATAAATGCATAATCATATCTGACCAGTCATTTTCCGAATGGGAACCAAATTGGAAACCCACTCAGAATACTTAACAGGGAAAATTATTCCTTCCTTCAAGAGTTTTTCCAACTCCTTTCGAACAGTTGCTTCTAGTGTTGGGTTAATGGGTCTTTGTTTTTTCTTAACTGGTTTTATGCCCTCCTTGATAGGAATGAAATGTTGTATAAGAGTAGGATCAAAACCACAAACATCCTCATAAGACCAAGAAAAAAAATCTTGAAATTCACCAAGCAACTCAGTGAACTTCAATTTTTCTTCATCGGAACATTGGGCACCTATTTCAACATTCTTTGGACACTCGGGTGTCGCAATGTTTAAGGAAATAGTTTCACCCACTTTACTTTTAGATTCCTCTTCTTTATTTTTTTCTTTGTTTCCTACATCACTCGATGAAAATGAAATTTCTAGAGAAGTCAAGCCCTTCAATTTTTTTTTATCTTCCATGGATATAATTTCCTTAGGCTTATAAGGTTAATTTTGAATGAAATAACATATGTTGTCATCATCAGGGAAGACTTTCCATGACTCTACATTGTCAGGAATATGTGGATGATATAGATATTGAAAGGTGCAAACAAGCCTTTGTGGAAGAAGTTGTCGAGTAGGAGAGGCTGCAAAAACAACTAACTTGTCAACCATTGAGTTCAATTCCCTTTTAACATGAGTGATGTTGAAAGATAGCAAGTTTGAGATAAGTGCCCAAACAATTTGGGTGTAATGTTTCATTAACTTGTTTCTAGGAGAATATATCTTATGTACAAGGTTTACAAAACGTTCGGAATCCCCAAAAACTATAAGATGACCACAAAATAGATTATAGGAATTTTCAATGTCTAGCAGTAACGCTTCAAATTTAGTGACGTTGTTTGTGCAAGAAAACTCTAACTTATAGGAAAATTTGTGAATTTTAACCACAGGAGAGTAGAAGATAATACCATCTTTGCTTCCTTCATTGGAGCATGAACCATCAAAGTTCATATGTCACATCCCATGCTCATGTCGATTTGTTCCAAGGTAGTTTTGTCCTCATCTGCAAATATGGAATACACTCCTAGTTCCTCCTCGATATAATTCACATTAGACCATGAGACACTTTCTATATAAGGTGAAATTCTTCCCTTCCTTAGGACTATCATGTTTTTACCATTCCAAGGAACATATAAGTGTGTCACGTCGAGTGAGAGGTATCCACCTGTCAAGGCTTTCCAATATCATCCTAAGATGATTGAATAATTACTCACTGGCATATCAATTACCTAAATATTAAGCATTGTCCTTATTTCAGGATGCGCACACAAAACCAAGGTCACGTCCTTGATTTCACCTATGGTCTATTGTTTCAAACTATAATAGGAGAGCATGCTTCTGGCATTTTCATTTGTACAATACAAACCTAATATTCCATAATAATCTTTGAAATTACACTTGGGCCTGAACCGTAGTCATTGAGACAACAATGGGATGTTTTGTCCACAATCTTTACAGAAATAAAAAACGGGGTTTTTTTTACATGGTGTCTAAAGTTATGTACACCTTCTTTATTTACAGTTGAATACTCTTCATCTACCTCTTCAAAAAGATTGGCCATGATGGAATCTTTTCCTTCCATGAAATTTTTCAGATGATTTTGTTTCTCTGGGATGACAACCATGTCCAGGAGGGTAGCATCAACTTTAATATTAGCCAATTGATTTAGAATGTTATATTTGGAAGAGAGAAGAGGGGAGGTATTTCCTTGACTGTAAGGATCTTTAGAAACCTGAACAATAACATCTAGTGAAGATGATCTTGGGATATAAGAAGTGTGAGGAGGATCATATTTACCTTTTGGAGCATATGATTTATTCCTAGTATTTATGATCATGACATCCTCTAGCTCTACAAAGTCTAGGACAAGAATAGTAGTTTCATGCCTTTTACCAAAGATTTTATCTATGGAACTCTTCTTTACCTCACAAGTACTTTCCTCATGGTGTTCCTCGCAAAAGTTACTCCAACTGCGAGGCATGATTGCTTTAGGTTGGAAATTGTTTTCATTAGGATTCCTAAAGGGTGGCGAAGAAGAAGATGGGGCTCCAGGGGTAAGTGAAGGGACATTTTCTTTCTTCTCATATGCTATCATTTGATTATTCATGTCTTGTACAAGTTGTAAGAGGGAAGATGTGTTCGTCTGTTTAACTGAGTCTCCCTTGGGAAGACCTGTTCTTTCAAGTTGTTCTTCATACTCTAAACAAGTATGCAGAGTGGAACCAAGGTTATCAATGGAATTTTATTCAATCCTATGATGGTATGGGGAAGGTAAAACATTATAGTAATGCATACAAGCGACTTGGTTCTGAGGGCGAATAAGTTCAAGAATTTGGTTATACAATTTGGTGAAACTCAAGTTGAAATACTTGATAGTCTCACCCTCTTTATCCGAAATGTTATTGTACTCCCGTAACTGCATGGATGGGCTCTTAGACTTCCCATAGGTAGAATTGAACCAATAAAATAACTCCTCCCAAGTAGAAATAATCTTGGGAGGAAGATCAAAGAAATCGGTCGTTGCCTTCCCTTCAAGGGAATTAACAAATAAACACATATAAGTTTCATTGTCATTGGATCCTATGTTGTGACAGGAATTAGAAAATGCCACCAAGTGTTCATTTGTAGTGACCGTTTTATTCCCTAAATACCTAGGGATATGCTCTTTGAATTTAGGAAGTGGTTGAGTATCAGGTGCTAGGTTAAGAGGGGAGGAAACATGCCACAAAGTAGTTGTAGCATCTTCTTCAAACTAAAAGAGTCCATAATTTTTTATGAATTTGGAAGGGTTTGTATTAGATTGGACATGGGCTTGATGACTATATAAGCTACCAATCATTGGTGAGGATGAATTTTTGGACGAAGAAGCATCTATAGTGCCACCAAAGCCACCACTAGATGCCATCTTGTGAACAATAGGTAAGGGATGGAAAGACGAACTTGATGAATCAGACAAAGTTCTCCTTAGAGTACTTTGTTGGGCTGACAAAACAATGTTTCTTCTTCCTATTTCATCAATAGGATTAATATCAAGTGATAAATCTATTCTTCTCCTAGAGATGCAACACTCTAAGGACATGAAAAGAAGATCAAAGATATAGGAAAAATAAAAGCTATGGTTGATTCCTAGGATGTCTTTGCCTAGCTTCCCAATGTTATCGGACACTTATTTCTTGTTCAATCACTAACCATGAGCGCTCAAGATGAACCCAAGTATTAGTGGTATCTAATATGGTATTAAACAAGGTTAAAGAAATGTTGGTCTAATCTTTAAGACCAAGCTCAATATTGGGCTGCCTTGCAACAGGTACAATCATGAAGAAAAGAAACCGTCAAAGAATCAAAATAAGAAATTTAAATATATTTAATGATAATCAAGCATACAATCAACCAGAGAGATATGGAATATCTTCCCACTATGGTCTCCAAATAAATGTTGAGGAAAATATATGAATTTATCTTACTCAAGCATTTTCGAATATTTCTTGGCTAATGGAAGATAGTCAAGAATATTACCCTATGTTTATAGCCTCGAAATTTATTTCCCAATCCACAAGTATCAATTACAATGGCTTAGGATGATTTTTAAAATAAAAATATTGTTGCAAATTATAACATTTTTATATAATTTTGTGAATATAAACAGGTTGCAGAAAGTAAATGTGGAGATCAAAAGAAAAAATACCAAGTCACAAATTAACGCAAATGAGACAGAATAACAATCACTTTATTTTATTCCAAGAAATCAAAAGTATCTTTCTCTTTACAAAAATCCTTGTGGGGGCATGGACCAAGGTCAAACTTAGATATCCCTGATGAAAACCATACAAAAGGACTCAGACAAGAAGTAAAAATTGAACTTTAAAATCCAGATCAACTTTCCACAGACTATTGCCCACCTGAATCTACGCAATATCCTTTATCAGTCATGAAACTCAATTCATAAACAGACAAATCTATACAGACTATAAAATATATATCAACACCTATGAAACAAATATATGAATGATATGGTTCAACTTTGAACCTTGTTTTCTACAATAAGACCCCGCTATCATAAAAGAGAATTAGGATTTTAATGAATTGAAGAATGAATGAAAACTAAACTATCTCAATAAAGTCATGATCAAACCTTAGTATGCTTTCTTCTTCTATTCTCCTCTTGTTCTTCCTCCTCATTTGGGTTTTATACATTCCAAATTAGTTGAAGTAGTTCAACTACCTCATTTAGTTAAGTTAACTAAAAATTAACTAATCTTTAGTTTAGGGGAAGAAATAATAATAATAATAATAATTAAGGGTCTTTTATTAAATAATAACTAAGTAGGTGGGACCCCTTGTGACTCCCTTTTATTTCTTAACAAAAATAAACATAATTAGACAACCAATTAAACACATGCCTACTTGTGGATCCCATAATTATTTCCACAATTTGAAATTTAAATATAAAAGATATTTCAAACTAGATCCAAAACATGTAAATATCCTCAATTTCAATAAATCAATTATAACACATAAATCAAAATCCATATTTTCCCCTTTGAGAGACAATTCTTCCTTTGTTACTACTGTCCCCTTTGGACTTCCCTGAATTAGCTGTTGGAT
>ML787598.1:791178-801416 GCA_009831015.1 Picea engelmannii | reverse complement strand
TGACATCTAATTCACTAAAAATTGACACACTTTCACTCACACACAAAAGTCACTTATCACTCACATAGCTTCTTCTTGAAACATGGAGGTCAAAGTAAGTTTCCTCCAAAGGGATTATGAAAATACCCCACCCTTTTCTTGACAAAACTATCCACTCCCATTTTAATCAACGAGGTTGGTTTGCACCCCCAACCTCCCAAAAAAACTACATCTAAAATATTTCTAAAAAACTCACTAAGTTTTCCTCCACAGGAGGTGCCAAAAGAATTTTTTTTTAGTCTAGGTAGGATTTTGGGGATAGGCATCCAAATAACTCCCCATTATCTGGTTCTCACATTGTCAAAACCATAGAAGTTGTCAAATAGGGAACTGAAAATCCTCCAAGTAAAGTGTTCCTAACACCATAAGGCAGGGAGATACTCGTGAAGGGTTGAAGGCCGAGGTTCAGTTGTTCTGTGCATCCCCCCTTGAGGCACCCACCTCTTGGACGGGATCTAGCCCGTGACCCATTTCTTAGGCCGAA
Source organism: Picea engelmannii (assembly GCA_009831015.1). NCBI lineage: Eukaryota > Viridiplantae > Streptophyta > Pinopsida > Pinales > Pinaceae > Picea > Picea engelmannii. Next base: position 800,893 of record ML787598.1, on the reverse strand, counting down.
AATCTAAATGCCACACTTTGACCGAGGTACCTCGTGACCAAATTTTAGGACATCTACCCAGGTGGCAATTGTGGGCTACAATTGCACCTTGATTGGATTTTGTGTGGCTATTGGGAAATATCGCCATCTCTTTCAGGATATGCCCCCTTTACCCCTCATTATAACCAATTATTTCATCCTTCACTAGTTTCTCTTCCAGTGACTTCAGACCCCACTGTTGAGTACTATTGGAAGGTCCAGTGCTATTTGAGAGGAAGGACATTACGTCTTCTAGGACACAAACATTTTTTTTCTTTTGATCCCCCATGCGGACAAAACCCACTTACCCACATATATGCTTCTTTTTCAAAAAACATTTTATGTATGATGCACATCTGATTACAGTTTGAGTTGGATATATATATATATATATATATATATATATATATATATATATATATATATATATATTGTGTAACATTCAACACAAAGGCTCTTGTTTCTATATTACTCTCACCATTATTTGCACACATTCACGCAACTAGTCAGGGATCATAGGGGACCCACAGAACCCCCGTCATTCACGACGCTTGCTAAACCTCCCTCCTATCTTAGGGGGAGTGTCTGGTCTTGCCCACTCATCGACACCTCCTTAACACACTACTATGAGTGCTACTATTTTAGGATCAACTTTTCTTGGTTCTACATTACTTGGGTCCACTTCCCAAGGTCATCCGTTCACTTTCTCTCCTTTACACAGAAGCGGGGGACCAACTTCCCCTCAAGGAGGAAGCACCAACCCACCTAGCCCCCCTCAAGGGTTAGGTTCACAACACACTCACATCATGGCCGGAGCTAATCCTCCCCCACCACTACAGATGCCATATTTGGCCTCTCTCAACATACTGAATCTCAACAAACTCACCAATGATCCTATATTGCATGCTCCCACATGGCCTGCAATGCCCACCAAACTACCTTCGGACATACCAAAGTTTGAAGGAAAGTCAGGCGACGACCCTGCCAACCATGTCATGACCTTTCCCTATGGTGCTCTTCCAATAGCATTATGGATGATTCCATTAGACTGCGATTATTTCAACGCACATTCATTGGCCCATCGGCCAAATGGTATGTAGAAGAAAAATCAGGGTCCCACGCGAATTTTGAGTCCTTGGACAAAGAATTCTTGACCTTCTTCCAATTACCAATCCGCCATGACAATGGTCTAGAATTAATTTCTAATTTCAAACAAACCTTAGCCACACATATCGCTGACCACATTCACGAGTGGCGTAGGTGACATAGTTTGTGCAAAGCAGAAACCACTAAGCAATAATGTCTCAACTAGTTTCTTAGATCATTTGTCTCTCTCCTAGGTAAGGATGTAGCTTCTACCTTCCCTCAATCTGAAGAGGAAGCCATCAATAAGGCTCAACAATATGACCTCATCTATGCACAGTCGGGGTACTTATACATGGTACTTCCTGATCTTCCAAAACCTGCTCCATTTGGCCAAGACAAACCTGGGATGTCTCACTCAGCAGACAGACTGATTTTTACCACCACTCACCACGGTCCACAACCCCAACCACCACCAATGTATGGAACACATCAATACCCGCCAACATACGGGGGCACTCCTTATTACCCCCCACCCCCTTATCAATAACCATACCCTGTTTCTATACCTCCACCCATCAGTGGACCACCACCGGCACCCCCCATACATCCACTTCTTCAAACAAACTCTGGTACCCCCTCTACCTCAAATTATAGTACTAGCGAAAGAACTACACCTTCCTATGTACCTTATGGATCTTTACCACCATATAATACTTACTTCCCATTTCCTGGTCCCCCACAACCCATGGTTCCCCCACATACTCATGCGGGGGTGAATTTTGTTCAACCCTCTACCATTTAGAAATACCAAAATTTTGAACAACTGAATACAGAAAATCCGACCCACCCGTCGAACAATGCCAAAAATAAAGGAAGAAACAAGAACAAAAACAACCCAGGTCAAGGCAGGAATCAACCCTAGCAGAACCAACCTACTAGGGGAAACCACTACCAAGACCCCCAAGGGGGCATCAATACCAATATACCACACCAAGGGAAGAACAACAATCTTCAAACTAACTTTCCTTGCGCCATATGTAATGAGTATGGACATTACACTCATCATTGCCCCCAAATTCCTAACCTCCAACGGATGAGGGCATCCATGCACTCACAGGGCCCTCCGACACCAACAACTTCCCCTCAGCAGGCCCCACAACATTCCGTGCAACAACCCCCCCTAGCCATACTACAGAACCCCATTCCATACCAAGGTATGATGAACACCCAACAAGTGATCAACCCTGCCCCACCACAAATGGGGCAATATGCAACCCTGGGTGCCACTCAACCCAGGAATTCGGTTGATCGTAGTATCCTCCTCACCAGTGAAGAAATTCTTCTCCAAACTCACAATCTTCAATATGGTATTCCTCCCGACTCTACCCCAACCACCTCACAAACATGGCCAGTTACCACAAGACAACCATTGATGATTCCACATCCTAACGCAGAACCCATTCCTCGCATACCATGTATTCCTTTACGACGGAATGTACATAACCCTCATGCTAAGGCTACTCATAATTATAGTCTGGTTGATGATTTATCCCAATCTCTTGCAACCATATCTGTATTGGAGGTCCTCCAAACCTTCCCATCACAAAGAAAATCCTTGCTTTCTGCCTTGGGGGCAATCGACACAGCAGACACCCAGTTGATCACATTTGATTCAGATAATGGAGAACCACGTCTTGCCACCCAAGTAGCCTTCCAGATACCAGTTAAGATCTGGAACACCACAGTTTATCGGTGTATCATCGATGAAGGTGCATCCACCTGCATCATGTCTAAAGACGTATGGCAGAAAATTGGTCCCCTGAGCTAGTACCCTCTACCATCACCCTTCGAGCTTATGACAGTCGACCAACATCTTCCACAGGGCTTTGTCAAAATGTCCCCATAGAACTTGGGGGAAAAACCATCCTCATTGACATTGAAGTTATCGATGCCCAGCTTGATTACAATATCCTATTCGGATGCAACTACATCTATGCTATGAAGGTGGTCGCCTATTCTGTGTTTCGTATGATGTTGTTCCCCCATAATGGAAATATCATCACCATCAACCAACTTACACATTACGAGCCTAACCATTCTGCCAACATTGATAACATCCTCCCCCTTCTTCATGTTAGCCCGAAAGATTTTCCAGTTACCAACAATGGCCCTAGATTATTCCAAGACTCACCCATGTTGGGCACTTGTCAGGGAACACCACCATTCCTAAACCCATCTTTTTCAGCACAAGTGTGTGTAGTTTCCTCTAAAGGAACTGACATGGAGGATACCCTTCCTCATAGGAAGACTTCTATCATATCTGATGTCCCACTAGTCGTAGAGATCCCCCCTCATGAGCCTCCTGCGAACTCGTCGACTCCACCAGTTCACGAGTTCACCTCTCCCCAGGGCCATATCCTAGTTTGGGAGATAGTTCCCCAAGCCATTAATCAAACCCCCTTCTTTTACCCTCCACCAAGCATACACACTTTCCAAGTAGACACAATTCTTACTCTCCCTAATATGGTGTTGGCAATTCCAGTTTGGTATTTACATCCACCAGAGATGGTTCCTCAACCATCCCTTCCCCCCCAAATGGAAGGAATCCCAATGACGATTCCCATACTTACTCCCACCATACCCTCTACACCCCCACTTGCTAACCTCCCTACCAAATTTGGGGGAAGGCAAAAGAAGAAGGAGCCCACAACTCCACTCCCCCCATGCATCCAACCTCCTTGCACTCTATGTGAGAAAGATGGACACCCAACCCACAAATGCCCATCTCTACCTAAGTTACGGAACCTAATTCCACTCAATCCAACACCATCATTGCTCGCCACTATATAAATTACTGTTGCTACCTCCCCTAACTCAAGTAGCAAAGGGCTACGAACCAAATTCGCTTGCGCCATATGTTCATATTATGGCCATTATACACACCATTTCCCATCTATCCCATACATCCGCCACACATTAGCCATGGCACACCACACATATCTTCCCGAGTTTCCTCCGACACTCCATACCAATGCTCCTATGAATGTGATTCATTATACTTATTCATCAATCCTCAAGCAAAGGGGAAGTACATGTCCTCCCCCCAAATTACCGCCTGATCATCCATAGTGTCAGTAACATTGGGATGGCATTATGGACCCACCGTCCATATCTAAGCCCTTTTTCCCCCTTTAATTTTTTGGTAAAAGAGCCCATAAGATCTGTCTTCCGAACCACCTTTGGCCTCTTATACAAACATTTCCATCTAGTGATCATTTTCCTATTTTCCCAGTGGAGCATCTGCCCATGCCACACTCAGGTACGCATGCACATATTCAAAATTATCAAATAAATACTCATATGTTTGATTCTCTTTAGATATTGTTCACGTCGGGTATTTGGTTTTCATGTGTGCAGGTACTTGGTCATCATACATCAACACAACCCCTTTAGGTATATACTCATCACTGGCATGTAGTCATTCCCTTTGAATCTCACTTACATTTCCAGTCACACCCTTTGACATTTGCCTCTAGGATCCCCATTTCCGGCTCTGCAGTACCAACACCTCCATTTGCATCTTCGATACTATCACCCGGTAGCACTCTTACCCACATGAGTTGTCCCATTCATAGCACCCTTTTGTGCTTTTGACACTCATGTTGTTTTTAAAAACCCTTTAGGGATGGGAGTCCCGATAGTCTTACATAATGTCGTGAATCAACCACATACTCCTTCTCTTCATTTTTCTATCTTTCCCAACGGACTCCCATATTATCTCTCCATGGTTCTATTTTGGGCAGCACCTCCGTAGTAGCATGAACCCTCCATTTCATCCATAATCCATTTGCCCATCTGCAAATCTCCCTTCATTTCTCCTACCTCATACAAAAACCCACCCATGGGGCCCCCACCCTCCATCAGTTTTCTGAGCAAATTATGCCCTTTCTGGGCCAACCATATCACACTAGGGCACTCGTTTTTGTATTTGTACACTTCTCCCCAATTATTCACTATTTATTGTACAAACACCTTTATTTCCAGTCATTACATTACCTTTCTGTCTTCACCTTTGGCGACCTGCTTCTCTTTTTTGGCCAATCCCAACCCATGTCACTCTTGGTTGGAGCACTACTTATCATCCACCCTTGCCGATAACATCCATATCTTCAGAGTACCCCACAGGCCACTTACCTCTGCCCTCTGAATTTGTTCACCTTGTCCCACTTTTGGCACAACTTATCCCCAGTCTTGTCGTCCCCCTGACACTTGACCTCATTGAACGGTTGTGGCCACTTTTTATCTCACATATACTCCAACCATGAGCAGTCTTGAGTCTTCCTACATCTTGACTTCGTCCATGTACCTCCTCCACTTCCTAAACTCACCTAGTATATTTCATGAAGCCATTTTCTTCTGGGAGTCGCGTCCCCCTTTTTTTGTCAACATCAGCACAGTTTTCTAGAAGGGAGATGGTATCTTGATTCTCATTACCCACCCAATGAGAGATCTCGGATGGAACAGGGTGAAACACAATTTCTCCCTGCTATCGTTGACCCCCATAACATTTGACGTCTACACTTTCTCATGTTACGGTGGGTCTTACTTTGCGACTATTGAAGTTAGTTCTTTCACTTGCCGAAGACCTCTGAACTTGGTTGGGCTATCAGTGCCCACATAATCAGTGATACTTATTACCGCGATGACTGCCTACTATTTAGAGTATGTTCATCCATAGAATTGTCTTCTACCTTTATCACGGACTCCCTCGAGGGCACTGCAGTTGTCTACACCAACACTTCATTCCTCTTTTTTGAGTTACATGACATGAGCATGGGGCATGCTCGCCTCGTTTGTACACAGTTTTATTTTTCACACACCTCATGGAAGGTTGGGTTCTACTAGTTCCTTTTTCCCTCCAACGGATCGCTTTGGATGATCCCACTATTTCTCTCTCTTACAAAAACACTCTCAGTGGAAGAAACATTGATGTATTTCGGCTATACGTATGCTCCTAACCTCATCCATCAGGGGGCATCTGTTATCACTGAAATTCCGTCCGCACATGGTTACAAGAATTCAACATCGTCAAACAACAATGAAGTCATCCATGGAACTAAATTAACACCAAAGCATTCATAAAGGGTCAAAAACTATACAAAGTAGTGAAAAAATGAAGGGCGCTATGAAGACACTAGGCACGCATGCACATGCACAGAACAAGAACGCACAAATCACACACATGTGCACGATGCGCGACTTTTATCACAAAAATCTATGCACCTGAGAAATGATGCATTTATGAGAGTGGTCGGCCTTCCACCCACTTATGGTTCAGCTCCAAAGCCGATTTGACACTCAAATCTGGACTAGATTCAACTGGATGGTTGGTCAAAGACCTAGAAATGCCCTAATTAACCTCTTTTCACACTACAAACTAGTTGAACAATAGCTCAAAGGAATGTTATAAAAAGGCCATGGATACACTTCATTTTTCAAGGAATTCAAAGAAAATTTATGCTACCATTATTCTCTTGAGGACTCCATCCTTTCCAAGAGTATATTTGCACCATTGCATTGGGCAATCCATCTCACCCCTTGAGTGGATTTGCAAAGAGTTCTTTCATCATTTTCCATTTTTCTTTGTTGTAAGAAGAGCTTGCTAGTGGGGGTCCAAGAGCCCTCCCTTGGAGGAAGAAGGGACTCATAGTCCCCTTTCTTCTCGATGTATTCTTTCACTAATATATCAGCCTCAACATTGGTGACATGGGTCTTATTGTTGTTTTTGTTTCTATGTCCCTATGCTCATGAATTTAGTTGTTATTGCATTTCTTAGTTTAATTCTTAGTTGTTGTTTTCTATTTCTTTCCCTAACTCTTTTCCTTGCAGCTGTCTTTCTCAGCGGACCCAACTGAGCTTGCAAGCACCTCTATTTTTCTCACTAAGGTGGCAGAAGAGGTGCAACAGTGACAAAATAAATAAATGATAAATTAAGGTGACAAAATCAAGAAAGAATATTTAAATGATAAAGTATTGGAGAACTTTCTATTTATGGAAAGTGGTTAACCCTAAAATAAGGAAAATATGTTAAGTGAACTAGAAATGGGTTAAGTGACCTAAAAATGGGTGAAGTGACCTAGAGGATGAAAGTATAAATTATATATCAATGGTCTCTTGTAGATCATCCTTTTTGTGGATCAATGGAGAGCTTCTTGTGAGAATATCTTTTGGAGTATTGGTGGAGAGCTTCTTGTGAGAGCTTCTTGAGCATTTTTGGTGTGGAACACTTGCGCATATTGAATATATATAGGTGATGGAGGTAACCAAAGGATATATAAGCCTAATTTCATAGGGAAGGTGAAGAAAAGAGGGGCATAATTCAAGGGAGGATAAATTCTTTTCATGATCCTTTCTAAGGTATGTTATTTACAGGTCATCTCACCATTTTTGTAATAACGTTTTTTATATAATGATGTAGACCTTGATATTTATATTCCATTGAGGAAACATATCCAAGTATATGTGGTAAACAATTCATCTTGTGGTTCGTTGTATTTTTGGAGATACACTCTATGGAACATTGGATTTGTGGCTTGTCTTGAAACTAGTCTAAAACAAATGTTTTGGATAAAAACGTAACAACTTCTTCATAATAGATCAAAATTCAGTGAGAAAAATTGTGTTGGTTATATTATAGTCTTTATTATTCTTTTTAATAGTTTCATATCGATTCAACAAATATTATGTGTGGGGCACGCTCTACAAGGTCGATCTCTAGAATAAACCAGAATTCAATAAGGTACGCCATTTTTGTTATAACTCCTTTTCTGAGAGATTCCAAGTAGTGAAACCTAGAGTAATTGCATAAAACACAATGAATACCAGTGTATATCAGTTTCCAATATTTATTCATTATGGGTACAAAGTTATGATTATTTCAAGTTACGGTTGTTGACTAATCAAAACTAGTCATGGTTGAGACAAGCAGTTGTTGAGTTGGCACATACATGAGGTGTATATTTGATGATGTTGGTACAGATTGATGATTAATTGTTGATGATTATTTGAAACATGATTGGTATATACTTGGTACATGGTTGGATTCACTTGTTTATGGTACAGGTTGATTACAGGTTGTTTGGCACGGGTTGGTGCATGGTTGATGCACTCGTTTATGGTACATATTGATATCTATTGAGGATTGTTGCCTCATATAATTTTGTTCTGAGGGTGTAATATTAGTATTGCATTATAGAGCTAGTTCTCCTTTAGAGTTTTACTCTATTCATTTGTTGCTGAAAAACTCCAAGGATTGTAGTCCATAATAAAAGGAAAATTGTACATACATCTTGTGTTCCTTGTGGTGATGACTTGTTGATGATATATTGTTGATATATGTTGTTGATATGTGTTGACATTTAACTGTTTATAAATGAAAAAAATGAGTAATGAGTTAATGGTGATTGTTAAATAAGGAGATTTGGGAAAAAGAGCCCTACACTGTTCACCCCCCACCCCCTCTCAGTGTAGACGGTGTGTCCAACATTAGTGTTATCACTGAAATTTCGTCCACACATGGCGACAAGAACTCCGCATCGTCAACACAGGACTGAAGTCATTCATGGCACAGGATTAATCCATAGCATGGAAAAAGGGTAAAAAAACTATACAAAATGACCAAAATTGAAGGGCACTTTACAGAACTGGGGTGCGCGTAACAACAATGTACAATGCGCGCATGCGCGCACGATGTGCAGCTGTTGGGCGAAAAACCCGCGCACCTGCTAAATGACGCATTTATTGAAATTGGTCGGCCTCCCAATCACTAATGGATCAGCTCCCAAGTTGATTTGACACCAAATCCGAGCTCAATCCGCATGGGGGGCTGGTCAAAGACCTAATTGAGCCCTAAAGTGCCCCTTTTCACACTCCAAAGAGGTCACATAAACACCCCATGCTAGGCTATAAAAAGCCATGAATAACCATCACTTTCTCAAGGAATTCTATGCATTGTTATGCTGCCAAGATTGTTAAGGACTCATTCTTTGACAAGAAAATATAGGCATCATTTCACAAAGAGCTATCCACCCCTCTCTTGAGTGGATAAGCTTGGAGTTCTTTCACCCACATTTTCATCTTTTCTTTGTAAGGGAAGCAAGCTTGTGAGGGCCTCAAGAGCCTTTCATTGGAGAAAGAAGGGACCTAAGTCCCCTTTCTTCTTTGTGCCTTTGGATTTCATCAATAGATCATCTTATACATTGGTGATATTGGTCCATTTGTACTTATTTTGCGTTTGTTTTATATGCTCATAGTTTTTATTTGTCTTAGTTTAATTCTTGTTTATGACTTTGTTGTTTTTCTTTCTAACCTTTCCTTTTACAGCTGTCATGCCTAGCAGAGCCCAACTGGGCATGTAAGCACTCTTAATTTGCTCACCTAGTGACGAATTGGGTGCAAACAGATTGACAACCATACTGGGGAGAAGGTATCAATTCCTCCCTCATTTGGGTTCATTTTGCTTTCCTTTTGATTTCATTAACTTGCAGGTTCACAAACCGGCCTCAGCCGACCTGCTAACCAGTCAATTCACCAGAAGATTGGGAGAAATCCA
>ML787598.1:779460-790294 GCA_009831015.1 Picea engelmannii | reverse complement strand
ACATAGAAGTTGACAAATAGGGAACTTCAAATCCTCCAAGTCCAGCGTTCCAATCACCATAAGGCAGGGAGATACCCGTGAAGGGTCGAAGGCCGAGGTCCAGTTGTTCTGTGTGTCCCCCCTTGAGGCACCCACCTCTTGGACGGGATCCAACCCATGACCCATTTCTTAGGCCGAAAATCTAAATGCCGCACTTGGACCAAGGTACCTAGTGACCAATTTTAGGACATATACCCAGGTGGCAATTGTGGGCTACAATCGCACCTTGATTGGATTTTGTGTGGCTATTGGGAATTATCGCCAGCTCTTTTGGGATATTGCCCCCTCTACCCCTTATTATAACCAGATATTTCATCCTTCACTAGTATCTCTTCCGGTGACTTCAGACCCCACTGTTGAGAGCTATTGGAAGGTCCAGTGCTATTTGAGAGGAAGGACGTTATGTCTTCTAGGACACGAGCATTTGCTTTCTTTTTTATTCCCCCACGCGGACAAAACCCTCTTACCCACATATATGTTTCTTTCTCATTTATGTATGATGCACATCTAATTACAGTTTGACTTGGATATATATATTGTGTAAAAATAGTCACAGCAAAGACTCTTGGTTCTATATTTCTCTCACCACTTGTTGCACACATTTCACACAATTCGTCTGACATCATAGGGGAACCACAGAACCCCCGTCGTTCACGACGCTTGCTCAACCTTCCTCCTATCTTAAGGGGAGTATCTAGTCGTACTCATTCATCAGTACCTCCTTCACACACTCCTGCGAGTGCTACCATCTTAGGATCAACTTTGCTTGGTTCTACCTTGCTTGGGTCCAATTCCCAAGGTCACACAGTCACTCGCTCTCCTTTACACGGAAGCGGGGGACCCACTTCCTTTCAAAGAAGGAGCACCAACCCACCTAGTCCCCATCAAGGGTCAGGTTCACAACACACAATGGCTAGAACTAACATTCCTACCCCACTACAGATGCCATACTTGGCCTCTCTAAACATTTCGGATCTCACCAAGCTCACCAATGATCCTATATTGCACGACGCCACATGGCCTGTAATGCCAACCAAACTTCCTTCAGACATACCAAAGTTTGAAGGAAAGGTAGGGGATGACCCCGCCAATCATGTCATGACCTTTCATCTATGGTGTTCTTCCAATAGAATCATGGAGGATTCCATCAGACTGCGATTATTTCAACGCACACTTACTGGCCCATCAACCAAATGGTATGTTGAAGAAAAATCAGGGTCCCATACGACCTTTGAATCCTTGGCCAAAGCATTCTTAACTTTATTCCAATTACCCATCCGCCATGACAACGGTCTTGAACTACTGTCTAATTTCAAACAGTCCTCAGCCACCCACATCGCTGACCACATTCATGAGTGGCGTAGGCGATGTAGTTTTTGTAAAGCAGAAACCACCAAACAACAATGTCTTGACTGGTTTCTTAGATCACTTGTCGCTCTCCTTGGTAAGGATGTATCTTCTACCTTCCCATAATCTGAAGAAGAAGCCATCAGAAAGGCTCAACAATATGACCTCATTTACGCACAATCAGGATACTTATACACAGTACTTCCTGATCTTCCAAAACCTGTGCCATTTGGCTATGACAAACCTGGGAAGTCTCACTCAGCAGACGGACTAATAGGTGCCACCACACACCATGGTCCACAACCCCAACCACCACCTATGTATGGAACGCCTCAATACCCACCAGCATATGGGGGCACTTCTTATTACCCCCACCCCCTTATCAACAACCATATCCTGTTGCTATACCTCCACCCATTAGTGGACCACCACCGGCACCCCCCATACATCCACCTATTCCCTCAACCAGTGGTACCCCCTCAACATCATCTTATAGTAATAGTGAAAGCACGATTCCTTCCTATGTACCCTATGGATCGGTATCACCACAAAATCCATACTTTCCCTTTCCGGGTCCTCCACAACCCATGGCTGCCCCACATCCTCATGTGGGGGTAAACTTTGTTCAACCCTCTGCTGCTCAACAATACCAAAATTTTGAACAGTTGAACACAACCAACCCAACTCACCCTTCGAACAATGCCAAGAAGAAAGGAAGGAACAGGAATAACAACAATCCTGGTCAAGGTGGGAATCAACCCCCACAACATCCACCCACTGGGGGTAATCAGAACCAATGGAACCAAAACCCCCAGGGGGGCAATAACAACAAATGCTAAGGGTGGAATACGGTTAAAACCATCCACCCTTGTGCTCTTTGTGGTGTGTACGGCCATTACACTCACCATTGCCCCCAGATTGCTGATTTGAAGAGGTTGAAAGACTCGGGGAGACTTCCCCCCTCCCCAGCAAAACCTGCACCGCAACAGGCACAACGACAATATGCGCAACAAACCCCTCCCGCCGTGCTACAAAATCCTATCCCACATCAAGGTGTCATAAACACCCATCAGGACGTGCAGCATCCCCCACCTCAGGTGGGCCAATACCATAATCCCAACAATCAAGCAGACTGAACCATTCTCCTCACCAGCGAGGAGGAAATCCTTCTACAAACACAGAATCATCAGTATCTAGCTGAGTCTACTCTTATCTCTCCAGAGACAAACCCCCCACCGACGGGACCTCTGTTGATGATCCCTCGCCCTTCCGCCGAACCACCATTACGCATCCCTCGCATACCCTTGCATAGGAAAGTTCACAATCCACAGGCTAGGGAAGCACATAACTACAGCTTGGTAGATGACTTAGCACAATCCCCAACTACCATGTCAGTTCTGGAAGTCCTCCAGACTTGTCCAACACAACAGAAATCACTACTTTCCGCCTTGGGGGTAGTCGACCCTACCGATACTCGACTCATCACCTTTGACCTCGATAGTAGCGAACCGCGTCTTCCCGCCGCAGTTGCTATTCAACTACCAGTAAAAATACAGAACATCACCGTCCATCGGTGTATCATCGATGAAGGGGAATCTACATGTATCATGTCCAAAACAGTATGGCAGAAACTTGGTTCCCCGGAACTCATATCTTCTGCCATCACATTACGGGCTTATGATGGACGACCATCATCTCCTGAAGGGCTCTTCCAAAATGTCCCCGTGGAACTCGGAGGCAAAACTATTCTCATTGACATTGAAGTTATCGATGCTCAACTCGATTACAATATCTTGTTTGGACATAGCTACATGTATGCTATGAAGGCAGTGGCATCATCAGTATTTAGGACAATCATGTTCCCCCACAACGGAAAGATTGTGACCATTGACCAAGTCTCTCATTACGAGCCTAACCCATCTTCCAATCTCAATAACATTCTTCCTCTCATTCACACTAACAAAGACGTATATCCACTCGTCGAGATGGGTCTTGGGATTTTCAAGGACCCATCCTTGTTAGGGACGTACCATGGAGCACCACCACTCCTTCCCCCTAGTCAAGTATGCGTCATTTCCTCTAAAGAAACTCAACAGGAGGATGCTCATCCTCCTCAGGAGGCTTCAGCCATTCCTGACGTCTCAACAGTCACAACATCACTCCCACAGGAGCCTCCTGTGCACTCGTCGACCCCCATAGTCCACGAATCCACACCCCCTCAGGGGCCTAATCCCATTTGGGAGATAGTTCCCCGACCACTCACTCAAATTCCCTTCTTTTACCCTCCACCCGATATAGAAGCTTTCCAGGTAGCAACAATGCTCACACTACCCAATATGGTGTTAGCAATCCCAGTGTTGTACTTACATCCACCTGAGATGGTCCCTCGCCCACAGGAAGGACTTCCCATGACGATTCCTATCCTCACTCCCACCACCTCCACTACCCCCATACTCCCTACCCCCCCTGCCATAGCCAGGGGTAGGCGACAGAAGAAGGAGCCCATAGCTCCACTTCCTCCGCGCATCCCACCACCTTGCGCCTTGTGCGACAAAGAGGGTCACCAAACCAAAAATTGCCCATCACTACCGAAATTATGGAATTTGATTCCCCCTAATCCAACCCCCACACCACCCATTACTACTGCTACCACTCAACCTTCCAGTAGTAAAGGGCTGAAGACCAAATTCGTGTGTGCCATCTGTTCTGAGTATGTCCATTACACCCATCATTGTCCAGCCCTGCCTCATTTTTGGCAGGCATTATCTATCATAAGCCAAGACTTTCAGAACAACCCACGCCCTGCCACGTCCTCCACAACAAAAATCATTGACATTCTCTATGTCACTACTTCAGTCAATGAATGCATGAGATGCCCTTTCTCTCTTTGCGATTCATTGGCTCATTTTACATACCAGTGTCCTATGATCTTGGAATATCGACGACGTCAGTTAGCTCTACGTCATCAACCCGCAGAGGCGATCATTGACATATCTTCATCATTCGAAGATCTTCATATCATTTTGCCCGAACCCGAGGCACTCCCAACACCTCCTTGGTTCTTCGATGATGTATCTGAGGATTTACCCCGTAACCCTCCCAACTCTCCTGCTCATCCCCCTGCGGAGATTACCCATGCAACCACCACGGGTACCCCTCAGTACTTCAACATATGGTTTATGTCAAGTGAACCCTCACCATCTCCGAGGGATACCCCCTATGATTATTCAGCAGGGGGAAATCACCCTATCACTGAGATCACTCCTCATGATCCATTATATTCCCATCGTTTTCAAAACGATGAAGAAATACTGGAAGAGATACAATGCCTAGACTCTCCCTGGGACACACTACATCATCGTGCACTCTTCCTTCCGCAGGAAGCCCTCATGCCTCCTAGCCACAATCCCATTTTCGCGGTCGAGACCAAAGATTTTATCCCATCAGGGACTATCGATTGGTTCAACAATCCTACTCTTGCACCCGATGCTTTTGAAGAAGGTAATCTGGCCAACATTTCCCCCACCATCAAAATAGACATCTCCATTAAACCGGGTATCTTCGAGGAAATCATCATTGGAGCTGCTTGCACTCCACAGGAAATCGCTGCCTACAAAACCTTCTTCCAGGAATACAGGGATATCTTCGCCTGGTCATACACAGAGATGCCTGGCCTTGATCCCTCTATCATCGAACATCGCATCAACACCTGGCCTGACATCACACCAATTCGCTAGAAACAGTGACCGCTACACCCATCCAAGGTCGCATCTATCAAAGCCGAAATTGACAAATTGCATATGGCCGGATTCATTTACCCCATCTCTTATACTTCATGGGTTTCCAACCCTGTACCTGTCGACAAAAAACAGAGCTCTATTCGCGTCTACACCGACTTTTGCGATCTCAATAACGCATGTCCAAAGGACAACTTCCCAACGCCTTTCATCGATCAGATTATCGACGATTGTGCCGGCCACGAGGCTCTCTCCTTCATGGACGGATTCTCTAGCTATAACCAAATCCAAATCCACCCAGCTGATCAATACAAAACCGCATTCATTACCCCGTGGGGTACTTTTGCGTATCGTGTCATGCCTTTCGGCTTAAAAAATGCTGGCGCAACATTCCAGCGGGCTATGACATACATCTTTCATGATCTGGCTGCAATCATCCTTGCCTACTTGGATGACCTCACCGTTCGATCCAAAAAGCGTACCCAACACCTCGATGATTTACGAATCATCTTTCAACGGTGTCGTCAGTACAACATCTGCTTGAACCCTCTCAAGTGTGTATTTTGCGTCACCACAGGGCGCCTCCTCGGTTTCATCGTTTCACAAAGCGGTATCACCATGGACCCCCTCAAAGTCCAATCCATCACCGAAATTCCACCTCCACGGAATTTACGACAACTACAAAGTCTACAGGGAAAAGCCAACTTTCTGAGGCGCTTTGTTCCTAATTACGCTATACGCGCACATGGTTTCCTTCGCTTACTGCGTCATGACATCCCTTTTCATTGGGATGACTATGCCCAACAGTCATTTGACGATCTTAAGGCCACACTTTCCAATGCACCTTTGATTAGTGCACCTGACTACAATCGCGACTACATCCTCTACGTATCAGCATCAGCTGTATCAGTAGCCAGCGTCCTCGTCTAACTCGGAGATGAAAATCGTGAACACATCATTTACTACGTCAGTAAGAACCTCTCAGGACCACCCCTGAAGTACAAACATGAAGAGAAACTTTCTCTTGCAGTTGTCCTCGCAGTTCAGAAACTGTGCCATTACATTCTGCTTCGCACCACCAAGGTCATCGCAGATTCCAACCCTATGCAATATTTTCTCAGCCGTCGCCAAGTTAACGGAAAATTCGCTCGCTGGATCGTTATCCTTTAGGAATACGACCTCGAGTTCTCAACACTAAAGAGTAAGAAGGCCCTTGTTCTAGCCGAACTTGTCACGGCCCTTCCCTCTGACACACCTAGTGCCCCCGTCATAACTGACTTCCCCAACGAACATCTCTTTTACATCGCTTCTGATGATCCCTGGTATGGAGACCTTCTCGTCTACCTACAAACTCGAAAGTTCGATAATAACCTATCACGATATGATCGTCGGCACATTCGCCATCAGGCCCCCCGCTATCTCCTCATCGGGGATATCTTATATCGATGGGGCATCGACACCATTCTTCATCGCTGCCTGACTATTGACTAGGCCGACAGAGTCTTAAACGACTGCCACAGCGGTGCCTATGGGGGCCATCTTTCGGGCATCGCCACGGCTCAAAAGATTATTCGGGTCGGTTACTTTTGGCCTACCCTATTTCATGATTGCATTCATGCCATGAAACGATGTGAGCAATGTCAGCTCTATGCCAATAAAGCCCGTGCTCCCCCCGCTCTTCTTCACCCTATCATTACTGCAGGCCCCTTTTGTAAATGGGGCATTGACTTTATGACTTGTAATCCCCCCTCCAACAATGGTCACAAATACATTGTTGTCGCTGTCGATTACTTCACCAAATGGGCTGAAGCTATGCCCACCTTCAACAACAACACTGACACTGCAGTACGTTTTTTCTTCAGCCACGTCATATCCTGGTTCGGAGTACCACTCCAACTAGTTTCCAATCATGGGAAACATTTTGAGAATGAGATCTTCATCGAAATCTCATCTCGGTTAGGCTTCTCTCACGAGTTTGCCTCACCCTACTATCCTCAGTCCAACGGACAGGTCGAGGCAGTGAACAAAGTCCTCAAGACCATGTTACAACGCACGGTTAACAAACATAAAAACAATTGGCATCATATGTTATTTTCCGTGCTATGGGCTTATCGAACGATAGTGAAGACCACCACAGGCTTCACGCCATTTCACTTAGTCCATGGGGTCGAGGCAACTCTTCCCATCGAGTGCGAAATTCCCACCCTTCGCACCACAATCAAGCTTTTACCGGACACTGCTCCAATGGAGCAATGCTTGCTGAACTTGGAGTCTCTGGATGAAGACCGTCGATCCTCATTACAGAACAATGAGGCAACTAAAAAATGATCCAAGGCTACCTTTGATCGCCATGTCAACCTTCGGTCATTCCGTGAAGGTGACCTCGTCTTGGCCTATGATATCGCCCATGATACCTTTGGCCATGGCAAATTTGAATCACTTTGGCATGGCCCTTACATCATCCAACATTGCCTCACCAAAGGCGCATACATCCTGGCCTCCCCCGAAGGCCTCGCACTCAAAGAACCCGTCAATGGGTTATACCTCAAGAAATTTTATGCTTAAATGTAGTCAAGCTACTTTAGGTTCTTTTCTTTTCTAGCATTTTTAATCTTTTTTCTCCCTCATCTAAACTATCCTTTGTGCTATTGACAGATGACTCCTCCACGAGCTTACCACATTGGTTACGCTGACGACGCCAGCCGTTGGACACAAAATCTCGCTTCGGCTGCTTGGGCTCTCTACACCCCTTCACATGAAATGCTACATTCCAGCGGCATCTGTTTAGGACCAACAACCAATAACCAAGCTGAATACACTTCTGTCATTGGCCTCTTGATTGACGCCTAGCATCATCATATTCATCACCTTAGCGTTCTCCTCGACTCTCAACTAGTCGTTCTCCAACTCAATAATGTGTACCGTGTACGCGATCCGTGCCTTTTTCGCAAACACCTGCAAGTTAGGTTATTATCTCGACATTTTGATTCCATTACATTTACACATATTCCAAGAGAATTGAATCAAACAATAGATGAAATAGCTAACATAGTGTTAGATTGGCATATATCACATCAAGCTACACATACATAAACATCTCATACGTCCTGTCACAACATATAGATAGATCAAATAGACATCATCATCATTAACACAAAACACATGTAACACACATTTGGATCTCAACAACATGTATACTCATATATATATGGGCCCCTCAGGCCATTCAAAAGTTTACATACAAAAATATACATACGCCCGTAGGCCAGTGCCACATCTCGGTACAAAAAGTGGCTCACCAGCCTATATAATCAAGAAGGTCTACACAATACATACATACATCAGGGTGCCTCTAACGCACCCCCGGCTGCCCCTCCCTCAGGAGGAGGTGGTGGCCCACCCCCACCAGCCCCAGGCGGTGGTGGTGGAACATCCGCAGGACCCCCCTGCCCAGGTGACAGGTGTCCACTAGTCATCGCGACGAGCACTGCTGCTCGTTGCACTAGGCCCCGCCAGGGTGGCGATAACCCTATACACTGTTCCAGGAACCCCTCGTCCTAGATACGGATCCACATGCCCTCAGGCACGTCCTGCAACACCGTCTCAAAATGACAGCGTATATCATCCAAATCGACTCCATCTGCTGCCAGAGGAGCGTGTGAAGGCCCCGCACCAGGGTCATCAAAACGACGCCTCTGCACCAGTCTCTCGGGCCCAACTAGTTGCCCAGCAGCCTCATCCCTTGGAAACCTCCCTCCACGTGGCGGTCTCTCCCGCTCTCGCTGCGCTGGCGCTCTATACAACTCCACCTCACTCCCGCGAGGTGCTAAATCTGCACATGCACAAAACAAGCAATAGCAGATCATATCAGTATCCATACATCATACATATGCAATGGTATATCAAAAAACACAACGTAAATCAAAACATACAACACTCAACATACATCGATCATCAAAAACCTCCCCAGGAGGAAATACCATGTCCGAGTCTCCCCGGAAGTCAACCCCAGCATAGGGGTACTGTAGCAAAACCTGCGGCATCTGCCACCATATCTGCACCGCCTGCGCAGAAAAATAATGTCCGCCTTCGCCACCACCGTGGAGAATCAAAATCTGGGACCACCACCTCAAACGCGGCTCTCGTACCCCTGGTGCCTCTAATAGCACCCTCGGGCACAGCATCGACACCCTCTCCAAAAAATAGGCCACCAGGATGGAGCCAAACGCAAACTCCCCGGTACCCGTCGACCGACATCGGTCCAGCTACGCGATCATCCGCGCGTGAAGGGTCAAACCCTAGGCGAACCGCTCATGGCCCACCACCACCCTCTCTATCCCCAGCAGCTCGCCACCACTGATCTGGTGGGTCGCTCATGACCCATACACCCGAGCAATCATCGCTGCTATGCAGCGATACAACAGGGCATCCAACCCACTGATACTCACTACACTCCCAGCCATGAAGTTCTCACCTGAACAATATCGTCGGGTGACATCAGCCAAGTGAGTATCCCTCGGCAGCATAGGCTCTGCCGGCAATGGTGTTCCCCGAAAGGGGAGTCCAGTCAAGAAGTATATATCCTCCACCGCAGTGAAGGGGATCTGCTCTCCTCGCATGAGGAAGAAGTGCTGCTCGGGGCTCCACATCTCGAGCAGGAACTGGAGAAAGTACTCTTGTGCCCGTATCAAAGTGCACTAAAAAAACTTTAGCAGCCCATTGGCCGCTAAAGACGCTCGAACTGCAGGCTGTGCATTGGCCACAGTATCTCGCAGCTGTGACCAGTCTCGCTCGCGCCATCGCACATCCATGGTCATTGCCTGCACACAAAATAGAGTCCTATGTTAATATATGAAAACACCAAATACATCAAACAGACTCCCTTTTTCACCCTTCAACCTTACCTCCAAGGCGCGGTTTTACCACCTACAGGTGTGCACACATGCGTACCTGTTCACTATACAGGCGCGCACATATGCGCGCCTGTTTTTCTCACAGGCGCGCTCGAGAGCGCGCCTGTTCATAACACAGGCGCGCTCTAGGGCACACCTGTCAAAACCCACAGACGTTCTCTGGAGCATGTTTGTTCACCCCACAGGCGCGCACTAATGCGCACTTGTTCACCTCACAGGCGCGCCCCTAGGGCGCGCCTTAAAATTATTCTCATGCGCACCACTGCGCACATATTCAGTGGACAGGCACGCACGTATGCGCGCCTTCCATTGAATTGCCCGCGCATGTGGGCCCACACCCTAGCCAAAACCCCTTCAAACCCATTGTACGGCCCCCCCTACCTACCCTACCCAAAAAACAGAAACCTATTTCTATGCAGGACGATCAGACCACTAACCTGAAACTCGCACGTCGTCGATCAGGTCCCTCGTGCTCCTGGAATCACTCAATCTCCTCTGGATCTTCTCAGAAACTCACTGTAGAAGTAGGTACAAATGAGGTGGCAATGTGGGCCCTACAACTATATATAGGCCTTTTGCCAAACTTCCACTCACCATTCCGGGAGCCCACGACGTCCATTTTTCGAACCGTCTTCAGCCACAGGATCAACGTCCTGCCACCTACATCATGGCTATCCCTGGGCCACTTTTCATCCTGAGCCCTCGGGGTGCCTTTTTTTCATATCATGGCCAGGTACGCACATGCATTGTCACATTTATCTAATACATGTTCATATTTGTTATTATCTTCAGATATTG
>ML787598.1:739245-778869 GCA_009831015.1 Picea engelmannii | reverse complement strand
TTGTTATTATCTTCAGATATTGTTCACTTTGGGTATTTGGTTGTTCTGTGTGCAGGTACTTGATCATCATCTCTTCACATCATTCCTTCAGGTATATACTCAGCACTGGCATG
Source organism: Picea engelmannii (assembly GCA_009831015.1). Classification (NCBI taxonomy): domain Eukaryota; kingdom Viridiplantae; phylum Streptophyta; class Pinopsida; order Pinales; family Pinaceae; genus Picea; species Picea engelmannii. The sequence goes on along the minus strand of ML787598.1, from coordinate 778,756 downwards.
TAGTCTCTCCTGTTGTATTGCATTTACATTTCCAGTCACACCCCCTAATTTCGGTCTTTAGGATCCCCTTTTCTGGCTCTTCAGTACTCACACCTCCATTTGCATTTTTTTGTACTGGTACCCGGTAGTTTTCTTACCCACATGAGTTGTCTCATTCATAGCACCCTTTTGCACTTTTGACACTCATTTTGTTTCTCATTACCCTTTAGGGATGGGAGTCCCGATAGTCTTTCATCATGTTGCAAATTAACCACATACTTCTTCTCCTCATTTTTGCTAGCTTCCCATATGGACTCCCAACACATCGCTTTATGGTTATGTTCTTTGTCACCTGCACCCCCGCAGGATCATGAACCCACCATTTCATCCACCATCAGTTTGCCCATTTGCGAACCTCTCTCCATTTCACCTACCTCATACAGAAACTCGCCAATGGGGCCCCCACCCTTCATCAGTTTTCCATGACATTCTGCCCTCCCTGGGGCACTCATTTCACACTGGGGCACCCGTTTCTGTATTTGTACATCTTTCCCAAATTGATTCATTATTTATTGTACAAGCACCTTTATTTTCAGTTATTTACTTCTATCGTCACCGTTGGCAACCTGCTTTCCTTTTGGCCACCTGCAACCCATGTCACCCTTGGTTGGAGCATTACTTTTCATTTCCCCTCGCCGACATCATCTATATCTTCAGAGTACTACCCAGGTCACTATACCCTCTAAATTTGTTCACCTTGTCCTGCCTCTGGCACAACTTATCCTCGGTCTTGGCGTCCCCCTGACACTCGACCTTGTCACACGGTTGCGGCTACTGTTTGTCTCATACATTCTCCAACCAAGGGCAGTCTTGAATCTTCCCACTTCTTGACTTCGTCCATGTACCTCTACCACTTCCTCACCACAGTAGATTCCATGAAGCCCTTTGCTTCTGGGAGTCACGTCCCCCTTTTTGTCGACATCAGCATAATTTTCCAGAAGGGCGAAAATATCTTGATTCTCATTTCACATTCAATGAGAGATCTCAGATGGCACAGGGGGAAACACTAGCGCTCCGTGATTTCATTGACCCCCATAACATTCCACGCCAACACTTTCTCATATTGTGGTGGGTCTTACTTTGCGACTATTGTAGTTATTATTATCAGTTGCCGAAGACCTCTGAACTTGGCAGGGCCATCACTGCCTGCATCACCATCGTTGCTTGTTCCTGCGATCATTGCCTATTGTTCAGAGTATGTTCCTTTGCAGACTTGTCTTCTGCCTTTATCATTATCGCCCCTGAGGGTGCTGCAGTCATCTACATCAACATTCCCATCATCATTTTCCAGAGTTACGTCATACGAGCATGGGGCATGCCCGCCTCGTTTGTACACAGTTGTATATTGTTACGCACCTTGTGGAAGGTCGAGTTCTACGGCTTCCTCTCTTCTCCAACGGATCGCTCAACACGGTCCCACTCTTGCTCTCCCTTACACCACCATTCTCAGTAAAAGAAACATTCATGGACTTCGGCTATACGTATGCTCCTAACCTCATCCATCAGGGGGCATCTGTTATCACTGAAATTTCGTCCACACATGGCGACAAGAACTCTGCATCGTCAACACAGGACTGAAGTCATTCATGGTACAGGATTAATCCATAGCATGGAAAAAGGGTCAAAAAACTATGCAAAATGACCAAAATTGAAGGGCGCTTTACAGAACTGGGGTGCGCGCGCATATGCGCATAACAACAACGTACAATGCGTGCATGCGCGCATGATGTGCAGCTGTTGAGCGAATAACCCGCGCACCTACTAAATGGTGCATTTATTGAAATTGGTTGGCCTCCCAACCACTAATGGATCAGCTCCCAAGTCGATTTGACACCAAATCCGAGCTCAATCCGCATGGGGGGCTGGTCAAAGACCTAATTGAGCCCTAAAGTGCCCGTTTTCACACTCCAAAGAGGTCACATAAACACCCCATGCTAGGATATAAAAATCCATGAATAACCATCACTTTCTCAAGGAATTCTGTGCATTTTTATGCTGCCAAGATTGTTAAGGACTCATTCTTTGACAAGAACATATAGGCATCATTTCACAAAGAGCTATCCACCCCTCTCTTGAGTGGATAAGCTTGGAGTTATTTCACCCACATTTTCATATTTTCTTTGTAAGGGAAGCAAGCTTGTGAGGGCCTCAAGAGACTTCCATTGGAGAAAGAAGGGACCCAAGTCCCCTTTCTTCTTTGTGCCTTTGGATTTCATCAATAGATTAGCTTATACATTGGTGATATTGGTCCATTTGTACTTATTTTTCGTTTGTTTTATATGCTCATAGTTTTTATTTGTTTTAGTTTAATTCTTGTTTATAACTTTGTTGTTTTTCTTTCTAACCTTTCCTTTTACAGCTGTCATGCCTAGCAGAGTCCAACTGGGCATGTAAGCACTCTTAATTTGCTCACCTAGTGACGAATTGGGTGGAAACAATTAGCCTTAGGTTGGGTAGAACCTTGAGGCTTGTTCTCACTAATGGAATGGGATAAATCATCCCTTAAGTGCAGATGGGAAGACACTGACTTGGCTAAGTCACTTGAAGGAGAGGAGGGAGCAACAAAAACTTTACCTTTGTCATGCACATGGTGAGCCTCAGTTTTGATTCATTTTCTTGCATGGGAGGACTGTACATGTGAGTGTGCAGGGGAAATTTGAGCATTTGGGTTTACAGGTGGAGGAGGAGGAGGTAATGAAAAGTTTGGCCAACCACGATGGTGGGATACTTCTCGATGAACAATTATTATCAACTATCTCTTAATAGACCATATATGACATTCTCTTTATATGAAACAAAGTTTGGCTCATAAATTAACATTAGTCACATGTAATCCAATCCATAAAATTATTTAATAATTTTCAAATGAGTAGGGGGTGAAGTATGGTTCATGGGATATCTAGGGGGATTGTAATAACCAAAAAAGTGATATCATGAAAGGGAGAAAGAACATGAGTATTGCTCGACAATTCATTAAATAACTGACTGTGGAAACAATACCAAAATATATCAAATGTCATCTATCTATGTGTCATTTTTTAATCACTGTCATACAGAGTTTTAATTTTATTTTAGTGAACGGGGCATGAAAAATGAATTTGGGATCGTGAGGGGATTTATAACGAGTGAAAAAGTGATAAAATGAGAGGGAATTATACATATACTTTTCATAAAATAAATTAATTCAAACACCAATCATATCTCTATTTCAATTTCAATCTAAAAAGCATCCACTTCCAAGACCAAAAACATTTAATTGTTCCTTAATTGCAAACAAATTGTGTTTTTTCTTCAATAAAACAATTTAATTTCCCAGAATTCTTCAATTTATATCAATCTGTGCATCCTATACAATAACCATGCAATTTCCATTTCCAATTCCACAGTCACATCATAACTATTTGATCCACAGTCCTGTATGTTTTTATGTTGACCTTTTCCTTTTAAAACAAACATAATGTGCACAGTGATTCCTATTATCTATATCCAATATTCATCCTTGGCAATCAAATTTAATCAAATAATAATAGACCCAACACTAACCACCAACAATCAATTGTCACCAAACAATAATCGGGCTCGATTTAATCACCCACGGGTCCTCTTTAAATCTGGATAGAAACAAGAGCATGTTCTATGAACCTATCATACACACAGGTATTCAACAATATAATCATCGATACCAATATTGATTCAACCACATCACTTAACCCAAAACATGTAGCTCTTAACCTGAGACCCGCATTCATCAAACATATACATGATTCCTTCCAAAATAAACACTTGATAAAATATAGAGCCATATGATGCATGAAGAGAACAAAACCATATCGACACACATGTGTGTCTTTTAAAACTGACAGGACCAAGATCAGATTTGATGAATCGATCATATACACAGGTTCCTTTAAAACGAAACTGGAATCATGCTCATGCTAGGATCCAACATAGTAATGAGTGGAAAGACCGTAATTGACCAAAAGGAAAGCTCTCGGGCTGTAGGTAACCCATATTGTTTTATGTTCAAACAAATTTATCACAGAGAGGAAACATAGAGACTCAACCAAGAGATGGTTTTTGAAGTGAGAGAACCCGTGCCCTTTATAATTACCACAATCATTAAATTGGTAAACCAAAGTCTTGACAGAACCGAAAGGGTGCCCAAGGAAAAATAGAAGCAAGTCGGGCTCAATAGAACCATGTCGGGTTATTTGGAAATTTATTGCAGAGAGGTAAGGAAAGTGTGTTTGATCTTAGAAAACATAGAGAGCTCAACATATTTTATCTCCTAAAATAAGTTACCACCGAGAAGAAACCATAGGAAAACAAGTATAATCTCGGGAAAATAGAGAGTCATGCTCTTTTGGAAACACCAGGGTCTTTCAACTTATAACCCCAATATCTTGATAGAGCCATAAAAAAAATTCTCGAGTAGAAACAAGGCAATTCGAGCTCAACAACCAAGGCACACACATATGCCTCTAAAATTTTATTGCATAGAGGAAAAAAGGGTTGATTTAAATAATGAATAATCCTCAAAAACACAGAGAGATTGTGTCTCTTCCCAACACATAGGAGGTCAATAACCTTCAAAAAACAATTGATAATGAGGCCCATAAACATTAAAGTTGGCCATTATAATATAGATGAGAGGAGCGAGTGTTAAAACTCTTGTGAAAAGAATTCCAGAGCACAAATCGTAGCAATTCGATACATGCCTAGGCCTCCATTTAACATTCTCAGAAAAACTAGATTGGATTGTGGAATGATTTTGATGTTAGTGACAGTAGGAAAAACCATAACAACAATGTCTCAGGGTTTAGCCAAAGATAACCACACCACTATCGATAGTTGCATTGAAACATGGGAAACAAATCATAACAACGACCAAGATGATAAAGGGTTGACAATAATCGATACCCAGACTAGTGGTAAAATCCCACAACAATAAAACTCAGAGCTCGTTGCACCACTGTTATCATTTTCCACAAAGAATCATCATAAAAAAGAAAACTGCAAAATTCATTTTATCAATAACCAATGCACAAAATTTACAAAGAAATAACACCCATTATTTTCCTTTAAAATGCCAACGTTCCACAGTAACCACATAGGACACCATAAAAAAACATTGATATTCAGTCGAAAACTCAAGAAAAACACAGAACCCATGCAATCCTAAGCCACCATTTGATTCATAATATAGAGAGACCATCATATATGGAAAGAAAATATCCATACGTGTGAAAAATTGCTTCAATGAAGAGTTGGCTCGATTTTTCCCCTTCAAAACCTGAAATTGCAGAGCTTCCACAACCAACAGAGAAACAATTCATCTATGCTAGGGTGACAGGCTCGAGGGTGGTTTGGAGTGACGTGCAATAAATGCACATAGCTTCCTCACCTGTCCCTATTCAATTCAATGTACTAGCCAATCCATCAACCATTAAATTAAAAGATATAACCATTGCATAAATTCGATGCCATATCTATTGTGTAGATTCAATGTCATATCCATTGTATAGTGCGCCACCCGAAACATGTCACAACCATACTCTAACATTACCATATGTACTTTCCATATCAACCTTTAACCAAGTGCATAGTATAACAACTAGGTCCATCAATTTGTAACTATTATATATACATTCAAGGTTTATATATAATCTTTTAACTATGGCCTTAGGACTTATCCATAGTTTCTTCCCTTTTTGTTTTGAGCTAGCTCCCATATCATCATATTATATTTTGCATAAAATTATGTCTAGATTATTAATCAATGTTATAACACAACATAACACATGTAAACAAATAATCCTCATATCACTTCCTTGTATTGCAAGTGAATATCAACAACATTTAGCAACAATGCATCAACCAACCATGTCATCATATAAAATGAAACCAAGACTGCATCATTAACTGTATAGGATCATGTAGGAAACATCATAACAATAGAAACATATAAGTGTAATATGTCTATATTAGTGCCTCTAGTCAACAAGGGGGTCCCACCTACTAGTTAAATATTATTATCATAATTAAATAATAGATCTTAGCAATCCTTTGTGGCCATAATTCATCGTTGTGATTTTAATCGTCAACAAACTGGCGACTCCACAGGGAAATCTGTTTCCAATAGATTAGGCAGTCAAAATGTCTGGTTTTGCAGACCATGTAACCATTAGATCAAGAAGATATACATCATAATGATTATGCAACAGGGGGAAGTGAGCGGTTTTAAGGGAAAAATGACTGATATTTTGGGAATAACTCATGGAAAGTGTTAAGTATGAGGGGTTTTATCCTTGTATGCATAATTGTTCGATTAATCATATTAAAAGAATTCTTGAAATCAAGGATACAAATTTTCTTCTATGCTCTTTTGAATCTTGGAGCGGATGGAAGAAAAGGAAAGAAGAAAAGGGATAAAACAAACTATCTTATATAATAACAATTGAAGAAGATAACAATTTCAATGATGTTTTCAAGGCGAAACATCATGACAACTATGTAACCTGATTTTTATTGATTAACAATACTTTGCAGAATAGCGTCACTATGGAAAAAATGATCCAATATTTTATTTTGACAGAAAATAAGTCAATAACAGAAGTAAACAACAAAAATGAAATAACAAAAATGAAATAGCAGCAATGAAATAACAACAATGTCAAATCAAAGAAAATAAAACAAACAACAATGTAAAATCAAAGCAAATAAAACAACTATAATACAGAAAGCATTCCATACAACATTTAAACTTTCAAGTTGGTTCCACATAGTGTTTTAAATGGGAACCATTGGTGCTATAGGAAAACAAACGCTCTTGCAAGTCCTTTAGGATATAGGAATTTGTGCCCATGGTAAAAGAGATCTTAAATGGACCCAACCATAACTTTTGGAACTTTGAATGCCTTCCTCTATCAGCATGAGTTGAATCCCACAACAATACCTTCTCATTAAACTTAAATTTGACAACTTTGACACTTTTATTGAAATATCTTTTCACAGGTTGTTGTCTTCTCTTTATATTATCCAAGGCAAACGTACTTTTCTCCTCTAAAGCCAAAAGTGCATTCATTCTTGGAGAAACATCAAAAGAATTTAATTCTTCAACTTGTAGCATTAACCTTAGAGAAGAAATTTCCAAATATGTAGGAAGAATGGCTTCTTGAACATAAACAAGTTGGAAAGAAGTGAAACCAGTGCTCACCTTGGTGGTAGTGCGATCTGCCCAAAGGCCGTAAGTGAGGAGAGTGTGCCATTAATGAGGCTTATCTTCAATGAGCCTCTTTCTAATTCTTACCAGATTCTTGTTTGTAGACTCGACCTGCCCATTTCCTTGGGGATAATAAGTTGATGAGGTAAAATTTTTAACCTCCATTTTAACTAAAAACTGGGCTAGCTTAGGAAAAAAAAAAAAGCGGGACCATTGTCTGTAATAATTTACAAAGGAAGACCAAATATGGAAAAAATATTAGTCTCAAGAAAAGAAATCACTTGTTCATCCTACAGATGCTTAAGTGGGACAACTTCAGTCCATTTCATAAAATAGCCAGTGGTTGTCAAGAAAAATACTTGCCCTGCTGAAGATGGAGGATTAATAGGACCAATAAATTCCAAACCCCATTTTGAAAAAGGAAAGTCAAGGAGGACAGGTTGTAAAGGCATGGATGAAAGGCATTCTTTTTCAACAAACTTCCGACACTTGTCACAAGATCTTGACAAATTATAAGAATCAAGAAAGATTGAAGGCCAATAGTACCCTTTCCTGATAATATTAAAAACAATGGTTTTAGTAGAAAAGTGACCTCCTACATGAATAAAATAATTTTCCGATCCATGAGCCTCTTGTAACAATTTTTGTGCTTTCTCATTGTTCACATAGCGAGGTAACATACCATTGCCATATATCCTAAACAAGAAGTCTCCTATAATGACATATCTAGAAGATTCAAGACATAGCCTTCTTATTTTATGGGTATCCAAGTTATCTGGACATCTTTGATTTTGCAAGTAATACACCATATCCTTATACCAAGGATGTTCAACTACATGAAGGATTTGATTGTCAATGTAAAACAATGTTGATAGAGAGCTATCTTGTTCATCAATTTCTTCACTTTTTTCAGCATGTTGACTGAAGTGAAGGGCTAAGTCACGTACCTTGATGGTGCTATAAGTCATGATAGTTAAATCATTCTCATGGATATTTGCAAGCCAATGTGAAAAATTCCTTGAAAGATAAGTATGTGAGAGAAAAAAATTAATAGTAGGTAAAGGTACTTTTACCAGTGTGTGATTACCTAAGATAAAGTGGCAAAATTTTTCAATATCCTTAACAAGAGAGAAAGCATGCTTTTCAATATAAGAATATTTAAATTCATCATATGACAAGCTTTGAATCATGTAATATACTGGTTTCTCATTAACTTGGTCATCACTGTTATCACTGCAATTTCGTCTGTGACATTGCATGCAAATGGTTACAAAAATACAGTAATGCCAATAATAATTAGTTCACCTGGAGCACCAAAATGTATTCCAAAAGGAAATAACTATACAATTGGGAAAAAATTGACATGCGCAAACTCACTAAAGGAAGTGCACACACAATACGCGAGCCAACGAAGCCCGTAGAGCACACAATGTGCGACTATGTATGAGAAAAGCCACACACTCCTGTGAACATTGCATTTATGGTTCTTGTCGACCCCCAACCACTTATGGACCAACTCCCAACTTGATTTGACCTTCATATCAGAGAAAAATCTGAATGGGGGGCTGGTCAAGGGCCCCTTGTTCACATTAAGAACCAATTAATTTTTTCCTTGAAGAAATGCTATAAATGGAGGCCATGAGTGCACTAAGAAACCAATATATTCATATTATTGTTATTTTTCCTCAATTCTCCGTTGATAATCCTCTTTTATCCTAGGAGTATTCAAGCATCATTGCAATAGGCCATTCCACTCACCTCTTAAGGGAATAGGCATGGTTTTCTTCATCATTTGCCATTTTTCTTCCATTATAAGAAGATCTCTCCATTAGGGAACTCAAGATCCCTCCCAAGGAGGAAGAGGGGACCCATAAGTCCTCATTTTTATCTACAATGTTTTTCCAACTAATATAGTTATCCATTGGTGGCATAATCTTGGTCATTGGTTGATTGTTTATTGTTCTAAAAGTTTCTTATGCATTCTAGTTTTTATTTCCTTAGTTATTTTAGTTTGTTTACTTGTTTATTTCATGTGTTTGGATTGTTTAATCTACTCAAAAACATATTTCTTGTTTAGCAGGCCCAACTATTCATGCAAGTGACATTGTTTTTCTCACCCAAGTGACGAAACAAACAAAATAGATTGATGACCATATTAGGGAAAGGTATCAAATTCCACCCTATTTGGGCTTAGAGAGCACTTATTTGTAATCCATTTTTATTGTAGGTACCAAAACCGACCCATCCTTACCTATCAAAAGCCAAATTCAGAGCTAGAGGAGGCTAATTTCACTCAAACATTCCCCCCTGATGCGTATCAGAAAGTGCATGGGTATTCCAGCCCACAGACACACACTCAGTACATTGTGCGCCCAAAAGGCTTATGTTCTCTATGCATTCTATGTACTGTGTGCCCAAAAGGATTATGTTCTCTTTGCATTCTGCACACTGTGCGCTCATTGTGCCTCTGTCAGAATTGTAACCCGTGCACATTTCCAGAGTTTCAAAATTGTAAGGATTTTTGTGATAATTTGAAGGCCCCTAGCCTTCAAGTTCTTTCTTTCATGCAATTTGTAAATGAAATCCACTTAGACTCCTTTCCCATGTGAAAGGTTAGCTAAACATAGGCACTTAGGGGGTAAAAAGAACCAAATATTCTCCTCTTTTTCTTTGGTTTCCACATGCATGGATTGTTTGGTTTGTAAAAATTTAAGTTGAGATTGTTACTATCACAAATAAAACACTTACATTGGGACAAAAAAATAACTTTGATCATTGAGTATGCTCTTATCTCGCACCATAGAGTGATCTTCAGAATCATAAAGGTGGTTAAGGAGACATTTCATCTCCCTTAACAAAAATCTTTAGGAGAGGACAAAGCCCCCCTAGGTATCCTCTTAGTTTCATTTTGAAATCATCTTAAAGTTGTAAGGGCCCATACATTCCCACATGTTGAAAACTTAGGATATTTTCTTGAAATTTCTTTCTTAGTTTACATCACTAGGGGAGTTTAAAAGATCAAATTAACGGGCCCATACATGCACACATTCTTGCAATATAGGATAGTTTTTCAAATATTTCTTAGTGTAAACAACATTAGGGAGTTTAAAGGATTGGTAAGGATCCATATGTCCAAATGTTAGTTCTTTAGGGATTTTAAAATTCCGTAAGGTTTTACCAATGACACTTAGTAAGGAAGTCCACATGTTGCAAATTCACACCTAACTTATTAAAATTTGGCACATTTGTTCACTTTATCACACACAAAGTCATTCCTCACTCACATAATTTCCATCTTGAATTGTGGAGGTTGAAGTAGGTTTTATCCAAAGGAATTCTGAAACGTCCCACTATTTATTGAGAAATTATCCACACCCACTTAATTCAAATGAGATTGGTTCACACCCCCAATCTCTCATCCCACCACATTTAAATTTTTTCTAAAAAATCACTAAGTTTTACTCCACAGGAGGTGCCAAAATAACTTTTTTAGTCTAGGTAGGATCTCGGGGGTAGGCATCCAAATAATCCCCTGTTATTTGGTTCTCACATTTTCAAACATTAGAAGTTAACGAATAGGGAACTTTAAAATCCTCCAAGTCAAGTGTTCCTAAACCATAAGGCAGGGAGATACCTATGAAGGTTTGAAGGCCAAGGTCCATTTGTTTTGTGCATCCCCCCTTGAGTCACCAAACTCTTTGAATAGATCCAGCCAGTGACCCATTTCTGAGAATGAAAATCTAAATGTCGCACTTTGACCAAGGTTCCTAGTGACAAAATTTAGGACATCTGACCAGGTGGAAATTGTGGGTTGCAATTGCACCTTGATCATATTTTTTGTGGCTATTGGGAAATATCACCAGATCTTTTGGGATATGTAGCCTCTACCCCTCATTATAACTGATTATTTCATCCTTCACTAGTTCCTTCTCTGGTGGCTTCGGACCCCACTATTGAGTGCTCTTGGAAGGTCCAGTGCTATTTGAGAGGAAGGATGATACATCTTTTAGGACATGATAATTTGTTTTATATTTTCTCCCCCACACAGACAAAGTACACCTACCCAAATGTGTGCTTATTTACCGTTGATTTATGAATGATGCTCATTTGATTACATGTAATTGTGAGTTATATTATCTTGTGAAGGTCCAAATTATACAAATATCTTGTTCATTTATTGATCTCATCACCATTTTCACACATTCACTTTGCTATTCAGACATCATAGGGGAACCATAGAATCCCCATCGTTTGATATGCTTGTAAAATCTCCCTCCTATTCTAGGAGGAATTCCTAGTCTTGTCGACTCACTGGCTCAACCATATCACACCCCCGTGAGTGCCACTATTTTGGGATCATATTTTCTTGGTTCCAATTTTATTGGGTCCAATTACCATGGACATCCATCCACTAGCTCTCCTTCACAAGGAGGTGGGGGAGAAACTTCTTCTCAAGGGATAAGTACAACCCCACCAAATCCCTCTTAAGGGTCAGGTCCACTACCTACTCACACCATGGATGGAGCTAATCCTCCACCAAATCCCCCCTTTCCATACTTGGAGTCTCTTAACATTCCTGATTTGACTAAACTCATGAATGATCCCATTTTACATGACCCCCACATGGCCCAATATGCCTACCAATATACCTTTAGATATTCCAAAATTTGAAGGAAAACTGGGGGAATATCCTGCCAGCCATGTTATGACCTTCCACTTATGATTTTGTTAAAAAAAAATCATGGATGACTCCATCTGCTTAAGGTTATTTCAAAGAACACTCATTGGTCCATCATGAAAATGGTATGTGGACGAAAAGTCAGGGTCCCATGTAACTTTTGAATCCTTGTCCAAAGCCTTTTTGGCCTTTTTATAACTACTAGTTCTTCATGACATTGGTTTAGAACTACTCTCTGAGTGCAAGAAAACCTCAGCTATGCATATTTATGACCACATTCATGAATGGCATCGACAACGTAGTTTATGTAAAGAACAAACCACCAAAGAACAACGTCTCAATTGGTTTCTAAAATCACTCATATCTATACTTTACAAAGATGTGGCATCCATCTTCCCCCAATATGAAGAGGAAGCCATCAACAAGACTCAACAATTAGACCTCATTTATTCTCAATAAGGTTAATTATACACAGTATTACCTAATGCACCAAGACCCATACCATTTGGCCAGGACAAACCTGGAATATCTCGCGTTGTGGATGGGTTGATTGGTACCACAAGACACCACAACCTGTACATCCAAGCACCACCTATGTATGGTGCACCCCAATATCCACAACCATATGGAGGGCCATCTTATTACCCTACCCCCCCTTACCAACAACCATATCCTGTTTCTCCCCCTCCACCCATGAGTGGACCCTTGTTGACACCCATGAAGCGCTCGACCTCTCAACCAAGTTCAAATTCCCCTTCTACCTCAACATATAACCTGGGCATTAGTGAAAGTGATTCACCTTCCTATGTGCCCTATGGATTATTTCCACAAAACAATCCATATTTTTCATTTCCTAGTCCTCCACATGGACAACCACATGACGACGTTAACTTTGTTCAACCCTCTCCCATTCAACAACTTCATACTTTTGATAAGTTGAATACGACAAATCTGTCCCACCAGTCGAATAATTCCAAGAAGAAAGGAAGAAACCGAAACAATAATAACCTAGGACCAGGTGGAAATAACCCCCAACAAAACCAACCTGCTGGGGGAAACCATAATCAAGGTAACTAGAACCCTCAAGGGGACAATAACAAAAAACTCCAAGGGAGGAACAACAACGACAACCTCTGGACAAACTTCACTTGTGATATTTATGGTGAGCATGGAAATTATAGTCACCATTTCCCCCAAATTATCGATTTTAAATAGATGAAATAATCCATGAACACACCACGACCTCCTGCGCCACCTGCCCCTCAGCAGGCCCAACAACGATATTTGAAAAAACCACCCCGACCATGTTGAAAAACCTCATTCCACACCAAGGTGTGATGAATACCCAACATGAGGTACACCCTTCCCCACCACAAATGAGACAGTATCAAAAACTAAGGCCTGTCCGCCTTGGAAATCTAGTGGATCTCAATATCCTGCTCACTAGCAAAGAAGAAATTATTTTGTAAAAACATGGTCATGAATACAATGTGCCCCATGAATCTAATCCCACCACTTTGGAAGCATATCCATCTACATTCAGACAACCCTTGATGATTCCACACCCTAATATTGAACCTACCATTCATATCCCTCACATTCGGTTATGACAGAATGCCAATAACCCTCAAGCTAAGGAAGCACACAATTATAGTCTGGTCAATGACTTGGCATAATCTCCTTCAACCATGTCTATTTTGGAGGTCCTCCAAACCTGTCCAACTCAATGAAAATATTTAATTTCTGCCTTAGGGGCAGTCAACCCAGCTGATACTAGACTCATCACATTTTATCTAGATAGCGGAGAACCTCATCTCCCTGCTTTGGTAGCTTTCTAGATACCATTCAAGATTCAGAACATCATGGTTCATTGGTGTATTATTGATGAAGGTGAATCCACATGCATCATGTCCAAAAATGTATGGCAGAAACTGGGCTCCCCCGAGCTAGTACCATCCACCATCACCTTAAGATCCTATGACGGTTGATCATCTTCCCCTGAAGGGCTCTTCCAAAATGTCCCCGTTGAACTCGGAGGAAAAACCATCCTCATTGACAGTGAGGTTAACAAAGCCCTGCTTGATTACAATATCTTGTTTGGACGTAGCTACATGTACACTATGAAGGGAATAGCCTCTTCTATTTTTTGAATGATGATGTTCCCCCACAACGGGAAGATCGTCACCATCTACCAAATTACACATTATGAGCCTAACCATTCCGTCAACATCTATAACATCTTGCATCTTTTCTACACTAGATCAGATGCTTATTCACTCATTGACATGGGTCTTGCAATTTTAAAAGACCCATCCTTTTTGGGGGCATACCATGGAGCACCACCTCTCATACACCCTTCAACACAAGTGTGTGTTGTATCTTCCAATGGAACTGACACCAAAGACACCATTCCTCCCACTGAGGCATCTCCACACCTTGAAATTCCACCAGTTGAAGAAATATTACCTTAGGAATTCCTTAAGAACCCTAATGCACCACTTATCCCTGATTTCCCCTTCCTCTAGGGGAAAATCCTAGTTTGGGAGACAATCCCTCAAGCCATTACTCAAATTCCCTTCTTCTACCCCCCACTGGGAGTACAATCATTTCAGGTAGACACGACACTTACCCTTCCCAACATGGTGCTCACCATCCCTATATGGTATCTACACCCACCTGCGATGGTTCCTCAACCATCTCTCCCTCCTAAGCTAGAGGGAATCCCAATGTAGGTTCCAATACATGCTCTGGCCACACCACCCTCACCCCCAATTTCCAGCACCAGTTCCATAGTTGGGGGAATACGGAAGAAGAAAGAGCCAACAACTTCACTTCCTCCCCAAGTTCAACCTCCTTTCTCACTCTGTGAAAGAGAGGGACACCCCACTAATAGATGTCCTCTTCCCAAGTTACACAATATGATCCAACTCCCCCGAGAAACCATATCTCTCACCACTTCTCCAAGCATGTCTAGTACTATGACAACATCCTCTAGTACATGTAGTAAAGGGATATGAACCAAATTATCTTGTGGAATCTATTCATAATACGACCACTACACTCAACATTTCCCATCTCTACCTCAGTTTCAGTAGATGCTAACAACAGTATGCCAAACCTTTCAGCAAGATCCCTCTCTACCACCACTTTCTGGTACTCAAGTCACCAAAATCCATTATGTCTCTTCCTCAGTCCCTGAATGGATGAGATTACCTTGTTCTCTTTGTGACTCACTTTCTCACTTCACATACCAATGTCCTTTGATTGTGGCATACTGAGGTCGTCATTCAAACCCTATTCAAACACATCTAACCACCTCACCAAGGGTCATGCCCTTTCTAGATACTATCAACATCATATCCCCTAAACCTGAGTCACTTCCCACCCTTCTATGGTTCATAGATAGACTATTTGAGGATATTCCCCCAAATCCTCCCAATTCTCTGGTTCATTTCCCATAGTAAATCTTACCCCCTACCACAGTTTATCATCCATAGTGTCTGGACATTTGTCTTATGTCAAGCAAGACATCGCACCTAGTTTTTGACATACCCTCTATGTCTTCGCCACTTGAGGATAATAAGATTGTGATAGTCACCCAAGTTACCTCCCTGGATCAACTATATTCTCTCATTTTTCACTGCGATGAATGTATCCTGGAGGAATTCACTACCCCCAATTTCCCATGGAATGTGCTCCATCACTGAGCACTTTTTCTCCCATAGGAAGCCTTCAACCCTCCTAGACAAGCCTCCATATGTGCAATCAAAACCAATGATTTTATTCCTTTAGGGAATATAGACTGGTTCAACAACCCTATCCCTACCCCAAATGCTTTTGAGGAAGGAAACATGGCTAATATCTCCCCCACCATCAAAATCAACATTTCCATCAAACTAAGAATCATAGAAGAAATCACCATTGGCATCACATGCTCCCCTGAGGAACTCACAGCTTACAAATCTCTCTTTCAGGAATACCGAGATATTTTTTCCTGGTCATATACGGAGATTCTCGGCCTTGATCCTTCTATACTCAAACATCGCATTGATACATGGCCATATATCTCCCCAGTTCATCAAAAGCAGTGCCCACTTCACCCATCCAAAGTTGTGGCTATCAAAGCCGAAATTGACAAGTTACGCACCACTGGGTTCATTTAACCCATTGTGTATATGTCATGTGTTTCCAACCCCATCCCCGTTAACAAAAAATAGGTGACTGTTCATGTCTACACCGATTTTTGTGATCTCAACCATGCTTGTCCCAAAGACAACTTTCCCACCCCTTTCATCGAACAAATTATTGATGGTTGTGTCAGTCATGAGGCATTGTCCTTCATGGATGGGTTCTCCGGCTACAATCAAATCCAAATCCATCCAACAAATGAGTATAAAACCACTTTTACTACCCCATGGGGTAATTTTTCTGATCATGTCATGCCTTTTGGAATAAAAAACTCAGCTGCTACATTTCAATGGGCCATGACTTATGTTTTCCATTATCTTTCTCACATCATCCTCGCTTAATTTGACAACCTCACTGCTCGATCTAAGAAACGAACTCAACATTTATACAACTTACACATCGTCTTTCAACGATGTCTCTAGTACAATATCTGCTTGAACCCCCTTAAGTGTGTATTCTACTAGACACCTTCTTGGGTTCATCGTCTTCTAACACGAAATCATGGTGGACCCCCTCAAGGTCCAAGCTATCACAGAAATTCCACCACCTAGGAATTTTCACCAACTGCAAATCCTACAAGGAAAAGATAACTTTTTACGTCGCTTTGTCCCAGATTATGCCACCCACGCACATGTTTTCCTTCGCTTACTATGTCGTGATATCCCATTTCTATGGGATGAACATGCCCAAACTGCTTTTGATGATTTAAAAGCAGCCTTATCCAATGCCCCTTTGATTAGTCCCCCAGACTATGATCATGACTACATCCTCTACTTGTCCGCCTCAACCTTCTTAGTAGCAGGAGTCTTCATCCAAGTAGGGGATGATGTGAGAGAACATGTCATTTACTACATCAACAAAAATATTTCAGGGCCACCTTTGAAATATAATCATGATGAAAAACTAGCCCTTGTATTTTTCCTCATAGTTTAGAAACTGCATCACTATATCCTACTTCGCACTACCAAAGTCATAGAAGATTCTAAACCCATGCAATGCTTTCTTAGTCAATGGCATATTAATGGAAAAGTTTCCCAATGGACTGTCATCCTTCAAGAATATAACCTAGATTTATCAATTCCCAAAAGCAAGAAAGCACTCATTCGCGTCGAACATATTACAAAATTTCCCTTAGATGCTATAGCTTCACCCACCAATACGGAGTTTCCTAACGAAAACCTCTTCCTCATCCCCTCTGATGACCCCCAGTATGATGACCTTCTCATTTACCTTCGTATACAGAATTTTGGGTCTCATCTCTCTTGAGACGATCTTCGGTGCATTTGCCATCAGGACCCTCGATACCTCCTCATCATTGATGTCTTGTACCAACGTGGGGTCGACACCATCCTCCATAGATGTTTGAACATCGACGAAGCTGACAGAGTCTTGAATGATTTTCATAGAGGCACTTTCAGTGGTCACCTCTCGGGTATGTCCACAACCCAAAAAATCATTCGAGAAGGATACTTCTGGCACACACTATTGCATGACTGCATCCATGTTGTCAAGCGATGGGACAAATGCCATCTCTATGCAATCAAATCACAAGCACCATCCACTCTTCTACATCTAGTCATCACCATCGACCCTTTATGAAAATGGGGCATAGAATTCATGACTTGCAATCCTCCATCAGTAATGGACACAAGTACATCGTTGTGGTAGTAGATTACTTTACCAAATGGGTCGAATCCAGGACTACCTTCAACAATATTGTTGACACAACAACATGTTTTTTCTTCAACCACATCATTACTCATTTCAAAATTCCACTACAATTAGTATGCGATCACGATAATCACTTTGAGAATGAGTTCTTCGCAGAACTCTCCTCAAATTTAGGCTTCTCCCATGATTTTTCCTCCCCATACTACCCTCAGTCCAACGGATAGGTCGAGGCTGTCAACAAAGTCCTCAAAACCATGCTACAACGTACTATCAACAAACATAGGACCAACTAGCATCATATATTGTTTTTAGCATTATGGGCTTATCACATGACAGTCAAAATTGCCACTGGTTTTACACTATTTCATCTCGTCCATGGGGTCAAAGCCACCCTCCCCATTGAGTGTTAAATTCCCATGTTACGCACCACCATCGAGTTATTACTTGATACTACTCCAATAGAGAAACACTTACTGACCTTAGAGTCATTGGATGAATATCGCCGGTCTTCATTACATAACAACGAGGCAGCTAAAGAATGGTCCAAAGCCACCTTTTACCGCCATGTCAACCTTAGTTCATTTAATGAAGGAGATCTCGTCCTAGCCTATGATATCACCCACGGTACTCTCGGTCATAGGAAATTTGAATCATTATGGCATGGACCCTACATTGTCCAACACTGCCTCACTAAACGTGCATACATCCTGGCCTCTCCAGAAGGATATCCTCTCAAAGAACCCATCAACAGGTTGTAATTAAAGAAGTTTTACGTCTGAGCATAACCATTCTACACTAGGATTTTTCTTTATACACATTTGTAGATTTTTTAGTCTTCTTTTTTCACCTCCACTCCTCATGTTTGATCTACCATCCATGTTATTGACAGATGCATCCTCCATCGGCCTACCACATTGGTTACACTGACGGTGCCAACCGCTAGAAACAAAATCTCTCTTCAGCCACTTGGGCCCTCTATACCCCCCCCGTCATCATTGGTCTCCTCGCCAAGGACAGTCACCGCCACATTAGTCACCTTAGTGTGTTATTATATTCCTATCTTGTTGTCCTACAACTCAACAATGTATATCATGTCTGTGATCCTTTTCTCCTTCGCAAATACCTGCAAGTTAGACTCTTATCTCGAAACTTTGATTCAATCACATTTACACATATTCCACAAACATTTAATCAAATAATAGATAATATAGATAAATTAGTGTTATATTGTCATTTATCACATCAATACATCATTACATATACATAATCATCATACATCGGTCACAACATATAGATTAGACATCATAAACCATCAAAAACCTAAACACATGAAGACATAAAAAAGAGCCAATATATATATATATATATATATATATACTCTGAAGTGTCATAAATGTTTACAAAGTACAAAATATACATTGCTTATAGGCCAGTGATTCCCCTCAACCCTATAGGTACAAAATGGGTACCCCCTACCCTATGCAAAATGGGTATCAAATACCCTGTACAAAATGGGCGTGCAAGCCTATATAAATACAAAAAAAAAACTGACACTCATGTTGCCCCCAGATATCCCCCCCTAGGTCCTCTATCAACTGGAGGCACCCCACCAGTTGGGCGTCCTCTAGGTCCAGGGGGTAGTTGACCATTCATTGTTTTCCCCGCTATAGCTACTTGATGGATCAAGGTTCACCACTCTGTTGGTACACCCACACACTTCTCCAATACCTTCTCATCCTGGATGTGGTCCCACATGTGCTTCAAAACACCCCAAAACAGCTCCTCAAATTGGAAATGAAGGTCCTCCATCCCCCCTTTGGCCTCTACCCACGGCTCATGCACTGGTCTAGCACCAGCGCCATCAAATCTACATCTCTGGCCCACCCTCAGATCATTTGCTGGCCCGACCCCAACATCATCTCTCCTACGTCGCTTTCCTACCCATGACTCTACTCACGACGGTCACATTGGCCCCTAGCGAGCCATATCCCCAACCATCTTAGCCTCACGGCCTCTAGGCCCCACAAATGAAAACACAAAAACCAAAGGTAGAGTCAACATCCATATATACATAAGAATATTCTACACTATCAAAGTCACAAAACATAAATGCACAAACATACCTCTATGGTCCCAGACCTCTCTAGGAGGAAACACCATGTCTGGGTCATGTCGGTAGTCCATCCCATCGTATGGATACTAAAGTATCACCTGTGGAATATGACTCCACACATGTGCCACAATGGTCATAAATTAGTGTCCACCCTCTCCCCCCTCATGATGCGCCAACACCTGGGCCCACCACATCAATCGTGGCTCCTGCAGCCCTGAAGGTGCCAGCAAAATCCTCGAGTGCAACAGGGGCACCCTCTCCAGAAACCATGCCAACGGAATGGACCCAAATGCAAAATCACCAGAGTCAATGGTCTGACACCAGTGAATTTTGGGCCCTTCATTTTGAGAAAGAATTGCACAAGCTTTGACTAAGCACGAGTTGCAAAAGCTCCATCAGAGGCTGGGAGAAAGAGCAACAAAAAGCAGTTGCGGAAGCTAGCGCAATACTAGCGAAGCAACAAATGGTTGCAACAGAATAAGAAAGCATGCAAACCGATAAGGAAGACATAACCCAACTATATATAGGACCGAATGAAATTGTAAAATGGTTGTTTTAGTTACTATTTTTTTTCCCCTATCCATTGGTTCATCGCTCTGTAATTAGTTCATTAGTTCATGAGTTGAGTCAGGTTGGTCAGGGGTTGCCTAGATTTTGGGATTAGCTGTTGATAAATTTTGTAGGTTGGGCAAAATACATGTCTGAGTCTGTAATGGGTTAGAACTATCAACTAGAGGATTAGAGCTCTGTGACATGGGCCTAAGAGCCAAGAGTATGTACTGATCTCTACTATGTAATTCTGAGTCTATAATCAGAGAAAGATCCCAAAGATAATACTAAGCAGGACCGAAATTCAAAATATGTTGTGTCTTTATGTGCTTACTTATGCATTACAGTAATTCCTTTATGGTTTATGAGTCCTATTTGATGGTTCACCCTTTGAATGCTTTCTCACAACACAAGTAGGTTGGATTCTTACATTTATATGTTCTAGATCTGTTAATGTTTCTTACGCAAGAATAGAAATGAGTTTTGACTGCTCTATGGATCTTCTTTGGTCTTCTCCCTACCCTTCCCTATTTATCTGTCTCAGCAACACTTCGGGTGAGACTTATTCTCCTCGAAGAAGATGAAAAAGCTAGCTCTCTAGACTACATGGTACCTTTTGTTGGTTACCTGAGAAGGACCCTGGTCTGATCAAATTCACACCAACAAAATGGTTCCGGCACCGGGACCTGCATAAAAAGGGAACCTATAAGGAGAATGTTGTCGCTGATCCATAGATCTAGCATTGATCAATGGTGGGAAAGTATTTGTGATGACTTCATATGGAAAGAAGTGGAACTAAGGAGAAAATCATTGGAAAACACTCGTGAAGAAATCTTTTACTCAGAAAGATCGAGCGACCAGTATGAGATTTTCTGGGTTGAATTCCCAGAAGAATTTTTTCACTGGTTAAAGAGTCTCCAAGAAGATCTAGAGTTCTAGGGATGGACCAAGAATATCTATGTGTGGGATATTGAAAAGTTAGCATCACTCCAGAGGCTATTTTTCCTGGTTACACGAGCTGTGGATTTCTAGTTTAGTACCATGTTAGAGGGATACATAATCAAATTTGCAGCTGAAAACCACCAGTATTTTTTGCAGGCAGAGGAAATTTTCAAGAAAGGTGCAAGGGTAAGACTGTTAAGAGAAATCCCCCTCTGGATTAAGGTTTTCTTGATGGAGGAAGGTATGCTTACTATGTCCTCAATCGAGACGGGGTGGGAGTCATGCCATGAGAGAGAGGAAAGTTTCTTTGAAAAATGGGGGGAAACAACAAGAAATGGATTCAAGAGATGAGCGAGCCTTGAAGAGAGCCACCATAGTTGAGAAGAGGTGGCGTGGAAAGATCAAAAAAGTTGTAAGACAGTCTAAAAAGTTGAGGAAAGAAGGAAGCATGGGAGAAGTAGAGGAAACATATATGGAAGAATTGTAGAGGATGAGAAGACATGAATGACTGACTAGTCAAAGATTAAATGAGAGATAAGAAAGGAGAGAAATCGGTCCCTAGGAAGTGGGATGAGAAGAATAAAGTGCAGAGGAAAGAGAGGAGGAAGCCAACATGAATCGTGGAGGAGAAAGAGAAGATGCATCCCCGATAACAGGAGAGATCGGGAATCCGACCGAAGAGATCATCGTAGTGGAAGCTAACGAGACCCCCCAAATCAAACAAAACCACCCCAAAGTGAGTGGTGCCAACCCTGAATCACCCATACCCCAAGTGCCTTCTATTCAAGCAGTAAGTTTGATACTACCCTCTCATGCTAATTTTGTTCCAATACAATTAGTTACTCAGTCACAACCAGGAGTTGCGGGTATAGGGAGGATATTGGGATCTCCTAGTATATCACAAGCGGGAACATTAGGGTTCATATTGATAAGAACAAAAGGAATAGCGATGGACAACCATGCGGGAGGTTCTATTTCCCGATACCCATAATTTTGGGGTAAAGGAGATGAAGACGTTGAACATCATCAGTTCCTGTGCGAAGCAATCTGGAGATCGAGAGGAACCCCGGATGCAAATAAGCTGGTTGAGTTCCAGACTACCTTGAGAGGTTTCTCTCTCAAATGGTACATGAATATCATTGAACCAAGAGTGCTAGGGACGCAAGGTCAAGCATTCACACTTGGCCAGGTACAAACGAGGTTTATAGAAAAATTCAAACTACCCCAGTCAAAACAACAGGCTCTGTCTAAGTTGTGTGAGTTCCAGCAGAGGGAAGGAAAATCCGCCTAGAAGTACAACCAGAAGTTTAAATATGCCATAGGAATGTTGGCACATCCAATACATGAAGAGAATCAAAGGGAGTGGTACATTAAGGGGTTGTTTCCTCTAACTCAAATTCTACTAACACAATAGTGGATAACCATGTTAACCGACGCCTTGGAACAATCGATGAATATTGAAGCCATGGTGGGATACCCCGGGAGCCTGAGAACAAACCAACCCCCAGTAGATGTGAATCTAGTGCAACTACAAGGGAATATATCGACACTAACAGAAAAGATTTAGGAGCTGATGATACCCAGACCAGGATGACCATAAGTTTGGTGCACTTGATGTTACACGAAAGGTCATCTAGTGAATGAATGTCCGAGAACGAGGGGACTGGGACCTCCTCATAATATTATGGTAACCCCACTAGGACCCACTAGAGGATTTTTGCGAGTTTCAATGAACTCATCATTCCATCACCCCACCCCATATCATGCTTTCCCAAGAGGCCTAGCAGAACTCACAGCAAAATATTGTGAAATCTGCAGAATCCATGGCCATGGGCCAAGACAGTGCCCCATCATGAATAAATATTCGACAGTACCAAATACAATACACTGTGAGTTCTATGCATCCACCATGCATACTACCAATCAATGTAGAGCATTGGACACACTTGCAGACAGATTAGACCAAACAACAGTTAGGGTGAACAAAAACCCTCAGGGACTAGGAAGAGCTCGAGGAGGTGGAGCAGAAGGAGATTTCATAGGAGGAAGAATTGGAGGATGGGGACCAAGCAAATGTTATAACTGTGACGAACAAGGTCACTTGGAAAGAGATTATCCTCATCCAAGGCGACCATGGTGATTTCAGTGCAGAACCAACGGACATGCAACTAAAGACTGTCCAGAGTTAATTGCAAAGTGGGAAGACAAAGTACAACAAAGAGGAACTAACCTTTTTAGCTTAGAGATCAAGAGGATTTCTAAGGGACAATTTCCCAGCCTTAATATTGTTACTTGAGGAGGATCAAAGACAGAAGTTGATGCTGATACTCTACCTCAAACCCAGAAAGAAACACCTAAGGGAGACAGGCATGACCCCCTAAAGAAAAATGTGTTCTTTAAATATTCCATAGAAGTATTCCAAAATATTCCTAGTCATGAAATGCAAGAGAAACACCTGCAACCGAATGATTACCCTAAGATGGCGCAAGTCCCTACTTCACCCCCCACACCCAGAAACCCTATAGCCATATCAAGATAGTCTGAGAAACCCCAGAACGTAGTTGATCTTTGGTTTCAATTATTCTCTGACATTCTAGGGAATGACTGACTAACATAAAAGTTTCACAACGCGCTGTACCTAGTATTAGGTAATGAGGGACCCTCAGAAGAAAGCATAAGGGCTAACCTTCCCGAGAAGAGTAATCAGCGAGTGCAGCGAAGAAAAGTATGAACCGAAAAATAATTTCGACTGGTAGCCCAGTTGGACGACTTCGAAATTACGGACGCCATGTTGGACCTAGGGTCAAATGTGAACATTATGCCTAAGAAGACTTGGGAAGCCTTAGGAAAACCGAGACTGGCATATTCCCCAATTCAGTTAAGAATGGAAAACCAATATTGTATCTTTCCCATAGGAATATCGGAGAACGTAGAAATCAATGTAGCAGGAGTAAAAACAATAGCTGACTTTGAATTCATTGAGATCATGGGAGACAAGGACCGCTACCCTATGCTACTTGGCATATATTGGGCCTATGACAATTATGCAGTAATCGATTTAAAGAAATACACTATGAATTTTGAAGCTGAGGGAATCAAGGTAGTTCAACCTTTGGATCCATATGTAGGACCCAAGTACACAAAACCAATAGATAATAATATGGAGGAAGGAGACCTAGACCAGTTGTACACTGTAACAATGGGGACAAGAAATGATTACATAAATCCTACTACTAATGGATCAGTAAGCTGGAGAAGTATACAGTCAATAGAAAAAGATTCATAACTTTCTTTTGATAGTTGGGAACAAGGGTCGCATGAAAGATTCTCAAGAAGATGTGCAACTGTCAGAATGACCAGATGGGTTGGGATCGAAGTGAGAGAACACCCAGTATACGATGGTACTTTAGATTTGGACTTTTTTTTTTAAATATGGAAGAGAATGTGAGGGAAGATCAAAGAATATCGGTACTATATATAACCTTCCAGAACACCCCCTCCAGATGGTGGGCCACTCATAAAGCTATACTCATAATTTGGGATGAAGTGAAGCAAGATATCAAATACAGGTTCTGGAATAAAGAGCAATTGGAATTAGAGATACATATGGATTTCCAAGTTGCACAACCACTCAGCGGAGAATCAGACCCTAGGATACACATTAAATAGTGCACGACATAGTGGCAGGCTATGGAGATACCCTCTCACCTCTGGTTTCAGGTATTTCCCCACTCTCTAGGCCCAATCCCGATAGCTTGGTTCATACATGAGGAAACCAGAAGACAGACCAACGACTAGCAGACACTGGCAACTCAATTTTACAAGGAATTCTCATTCACAAGTAAGTACTCTGAGCTTTCACCAGTCATACAAAAGATTAAGGAACTTCCTTTTACAGCCAATAGTAATAAGAGATCAAAATTTGTAGTATTCCCCAAGCATACCCAAGAACTTTATACTAAACTCCACTTACCCTTGATTAACAAGCCTATAGAATTCTATCAGATTAGTAAATATTCAGGAAGCCTAGACGAATTGGAAGAACTGAGAAACCTAGTCATCAAAGAGACAGAGGGGAGCAGAGAAATCCAAAACACCATACTTATCCAGACCGATAGTTCTTACAATCACCCCTTAAAATTGTGTAGACGCAATATAGGGACTGAAGAGAAACCCAAGATAGCTTTGGTGGGAGATTACTGGGATGAGCAAACCAGCCAGGAAATATAGAGTTTACTGAGGGAATATGAGGATCTGTTCCCAAAGACTTTTTCAGAATTAAAAGGAATCAAAGGAGTCATGGGAGGAATGAAGATTGAGTTAAAACTAGGATGCAATCCTGTCAGACATAGACCATACCATCTTAACCCAAGAGTAAAAGAGAAAGTTAAGAAGGAGATTGATAAGATGTTAGAAACAGGTCTCATTTTTGTGGTATAAGAAGAAGAGTGGGTCAGCCTGATAGTCATTCAAAGCAATAAAGACACTGAGGATATTAGATTCTGTGTAGACTACAGAAGCCTCAACTCTGCCTGTGTGCACAACCCTTTCCCAACACCCTTTACTGATGAGGTTCTAGAACAAGTTATGGGGAAGGAAGCATAATCATTTACAGATGGTTTTTAAGGATACCATCAAGTCAGGATTGCTGAAGAAGACAAAATAAATACTACTTTCATTATAAAATGGGAATCGTTTTCACACAACGTAATGCGATTTGGGTTAAAGAACTCCCTTGCAGTTTTCTCCAGGATTGTGATAGCATCCTTTAGAGAATTCATTCACAAGTTTATTGAAGTCTACATGGATGATTGGAAAATATATAGCTTTCTTAAGGAACATGTAGCACTGCTAAGGATAATGTTTGATAGATGCAGAGAGTTACAAATCTCACTAAATCTTAGAAAGTGTATCTTCTGTGTGCCACATGGAAATATGTTGGGCCACATAGTCTGCTGAGAAGGAGTATTGGTAGACCCAGCCAAAGTTATGGTCATTGTCAATATGACACCACTTATGAGTGATAAAAAGTTGTGCTCCACACTAGGACACACAGGTTACTACTACAGGTTCATTCAAAGATATGCCAACATTACTGTGCCACTAGAGAACATTATGAAAAAGGTTGAAATGTTCCAATGGAATCCCCAATGCAATAAAGAATTTGAGACACTAAAGGAGAAACTCATTAAAAAACCTATTCTGATATTCCTAAATTGGGAGAAATAATTTCACGTCCATGTAGATGCTTCCATAATTTCCTTAGGAGCTATCCTAACGCAACCGGGAGATGGAGCTATGGATCACCCTATCTATTTTGTGATTTGAAAGATGTCGCAAGAACAACGCAACTAAACAACAACAAAAAGGGAAGGATTCAAAATGATTTATGCTTTACATAAATTTAGACATTATCTATTAGGATCTCACTTCAAATTCTTCACTGATCACTCCGCATTGAAATACTTAGTTAATAAACCTGTGTTGGAAGGAAGAATTTGTAGATGGTTGTTGTTATTTCATGAATTTTCTTTTGAATTCATATTCAAGCTGGGACGATGCAATGTCAGACCCTACCATCTATCCAGGATAGAGTCAGGAGAAAGTGGCAGAGCAGTGGATGACCAACTCCCAGATGCAGACTTGTTAAGGATTGAGGCCATACCAGAATATCTGGAGGACATAGCAATATTTATCAGTACAGAGACCTGTCCTGAAACATATTATGCAACCGAGAAGTGCCATATGTTCGTCAGAGAAGAAAAGTACCAGCTGATCGCCAGACAATTGTATAAACTAGGACTAGGCAACATTCTCAGACGATGCGTCCTAGATCATGAAACGCAAGATATACTCCGGGAATGCCATAGTGGAATAGCAGGAGGCCATGTAGGAGGAAAGGCCATGGAACAAAAATTTCTACAGGCAAGACTTTGGTGGGCCACACTATTTAAGGACGCAAAAGTATACGCTATATCGTGCGATGTTTGTCAATTGGTGGGCAAGTTGTCACGACGATAAGAACTACCACTGCAACCAGTTAGATCTCTACAAGAATTTGAGAAATGGAAAGTTGACTTCATTGGCCCAATCAACCCCACAACCAAACATTCAAAGGCCAGGTACATTATTACTGCAACTGACTACCTTACCCATTGGGTAGAAGCAACAATGGTACAGGACTGTTCGACAGACAATGCTGCCAGGTTCATTTTTGAGAATATCATTACCCGGTTCGGATATCCCAGGAGCCTAAACAATGATCAAGGAGCTCATTTCATTAGAAGCACTATAGCAACACTTACAATAGAATTTTTGATCCAGCATCATAAGAGAAGTCCATACCACCCACAGGCCAACAGAATAGTCGAAGCCTTCAACAAAATCTTGGAAAGAGGACTAACAAAGGTAGTTGTCCTGGGCCTATAGGACAAATACAAAGAAAATCCACTGATATACATCGTTTCAATTAGTCTGTGGGAGGGAGGTCGTCGTGCCTACAGATTTCATCACTCCAAGCCTGTATATTACACAAGTCACATGTATGACAGAAGGGGAATCAGTAGTGCAGAGATTTGCAGAGCTACAAGAACTTGAGGAAACTATATTTCTAGTAGACTTTCATCAGTCCGTGGAACAAGAAAGAAAAAAATCTTGGCATGACCGACACATCAAGACGAAGGTATTTACATAAGGGGAGAAAGTGTTACTCTATGAAAGCCGATACTAGAAGCATCCTGGCAAGCTTCATATGCACTAGTTGGGACCCTTCATAGTTGTAGAGATCCGACCCTCAGGAGTAGTCTGACTCATGCAACTGGATGGTGTGATACAACTAGGATAGTTGAATGGCACTCGCCTGAAGCCCTGTTGTGATTGGGAAATCCCTCTATGGACTAGCACTTAGTGTTTAATTATGCATGCATAAAAGACCTAAAGATTCCTACTTTCTATCATCGTCCCAGACCTAATCCCCATTATTCTTAAGCAAATACATAGTTAGGAAGATCAAGTGAGCATACCTTATTTTGAACGTTTGATGTAGATCCTTCCTCATGCTTGCTCACTTTTTGATTGTAGCTCTCCTCCCAAGGTTGACCTGCATTCACACAAAACAAACAACAAACTCCACATGCATTTGATATATAGATTAATGGGTTAGAGATTCAATAAACAAGTATGCAATAAACCATGAAAACCTCATATGGTGGGACGGGAAAGGTATTTCTTTATTATTAACTTCAACAAATCAACTTACAATGATGAAGGTAGCTGCTACTCCACTAACCTGGTCCTGGGCTCCTCTTCAACTGTCCTCCAACTTCTTTGCTCTATCTTTCTCTTTGAACAAGGATGGCTAAAGGGTTGGGACAAAGGGAATGCGCAATCGGGTATAGTTTCTTTACTATGATTCTCCTCTTCCAAATGGGACCCCTAACCCTTATTTTATAGGATAGAAGAAGCTAGGTATTTGGTCAAAACCTCATCCATGCATGGCTGGAAGGTTTAGTTAACTCACCCAAAGCTGTGTGTTTCATCGAAAAATTTCCTTATTTCATGCTTTTGTAGGTACACGCGGGCTGTTTTGGGTCAACTAGCATGTACACGCGTGCAGTAATGGAGTAGGGTGCGTGGGCCTTTATAAAAGAGGTTTTTAAGAAGAGTTGTTCAGTAGTGCTTTGGAAAAGAAGGAATCTGAGATGGCCTGATGTCAGGTAAGCATGTATGGTGCAAATTAGTGTTATAACAGATGCCCCCTAATGTGTGAGGTCATAAGAGAATTTGATGGCCGAAATACATTAACAATCTTTATTGATGTGCCGAACAAGTGAGCCCAGGGACCAGAAATCGGGAGGTGCCATCTACAAAAAATAATAATTGTCTAACTGAGGCGGGCATACCCATGCTTGGGATGAAATAAAATCATGGCTACCAATAAAATACACTGTAGATCCAAGTCATATATCTATATAAAGTGTACCTATGAACAATACACAACGGAGCTACATCTCATAATAAAAAAGATATACTTGTAGAGTATCCATCTTCTTAGAAGCTGATAAGGCCTGATGGCTAGAGATGAGGTCTTCAGAGATCGAGAACAACTTCAAAATATTCAAAACTTGGGTAGGAGTGTAATATGAGTGTACTACTTCACTACCCAGACGTCTTTGATGGCTCGTTGGTCATGGACTAGAGAATATTGATGATCAGACTGAAGGCTTCATTGATTTCAAACAAAGACTTGATTGGACGTTCAGGATGGCCAGGTATGAGAGAAAGAGACAAACTCCAGAGGGGCTGACTTAGGCTTGGTAAAAACTTCCCTTGGACAATAGCACGACAAATGATGAGACTCAGGCAAGAGGCAATGCAAACTCTCCATATGTTTGGAAGAATAACCAAACGGAGGAGGACATAGTTCTATGTAGTGAGAACAACTTCCTAAGGTAGTATTAAATCCCAAAGTTTGACGAACAAACAGACAAATGTGCTTTATCCAAGGGCAACTTATTGTGCTACCAATAAAGAAAATACTTTTCCCTTCCTCTTTTTGGGGTATATTTTATTTTTTTTTATCTTTTTCAATGATTTTTTGGGAAAGGAATAAAAGAATGTTACGTTACAAAGGAGGAATGAGTGTTGCAAACATACAAGTTCAAGGCACAAGGACAAGACTGATGTTCAGAGAAATGACACACGGGCAAAATCCTCCAAGGGCCAAAGGTGTCAAGATGCAGAGGCAAAGTGATACAAGGCTTGCGTATAAGGTATGCTTCAGATGGTTCAATTGAGAGAAACATGGAGCCGACATTTAGACCAAAGACGCAGGTATGAAAACGTGGTTAACAAAACACACAATGGTAACGTCCTTCGATGTAAGTTTAATGAGCCCAGAGAAGGTAAGCTCGATGGTTTTTCATATTTAGAGAGTTTGAAAAAATGTAAAAGGAGACTCCATTGGGGTACCTTTTTCGAAGGTAGTCTAGTTGGTTCAAACAAGGGGTAAACTAGCACTGACAATACGTCTATTAAAAACCATTTTAACGAGTGTGATAAAGACAAGATCACTCGACCATTTTTCATTTTTAAGGAGTCTAAAAAAAGCTTAACTATGGACTACGTCAGGAATGTTCTTATGGAACAGTTTAACGAGTGTGAAAGAATAAGGTCACTCGACAATCTTTTCAATTTTAGGGAGTCTGAAAAGAGCTTAACTATGGACTCCGTGGGGGTTCCTTTTTCATAAATTTAGTCCCTCAAGCCCCAAAAAGTGTTAAAATGATACCTGAGAGTACTCTTCTAGAGAACTGAAGTTCCTTAGAGTATACCTTTGTTCGTACATTTGATCGTTCGGACCGAAAAATGGGTAAACTACCGTCGGAAAAACGTGACTTCAAATTTCAGTTTAACGAGCATGAAAGGCCACAAGATTGCTCGACAATCTTTTCATGTTTAGAGGGTCTGAAAAGGGCTTAAAATAAGACCCATTATGTCTTTTGGGAGTCCCAAGGGTGAGGTCAAGAGTGAAAAGGAATCATGCAAATGAGGCTCAAACTCATAATCTGGAAAAAAAAAAAATGAGGATTCCTGAGCCTACAATGATTAGAGACAGCATGGACACCATAATGCAACCAGGATCTACCTAGGGAATCCATGTTCCAGTAAGCTCTACCACCAACTCGCGACACTTCTAAAGAAGCAATGATGGTTTCGTGTGGCAACCTGATGGGATCGATCCTATGGCAAAGGAATAAAGACAACAAGATACAAAAGTTAGGGTAGAAACATAACCTATATGCTCAAGTTGATCATCTGAAATTTTTCCATTGACTGTCAAAAGTTACCCAAAACTCCAAAAAATTGTCCCGATACCCGATCATACCCTTCCAATGCAACTCCTAAATCATTCTAAAAGGTTTTTGGTTTAAAGAAAATGATAAGGGGGGCCAAAAAAGTGACAAAAAGAGGCCAAAAAGTCTATAAATAGAAGTTGGTAGCTTATTATCACCATTACTGATTTGGAAATTGACTCTGGAGCAAAAAAACCCCTCTGATAAAAGTGGTGATTCTAGGAGCTACAGTGGACGAAACAACCATCTGTCTAGACCAAGTAAGCACAAACTCTCTCATATTGCAATTTAAATCTTTAATTTTTCTTTGGGTTCCAAGTTTTTGGGGGGCAATCACTGGTGCCCACAATAGAGGATATATATTTTTTGACTGGCCTCTCCAGGAGAGGGGAACCAGTCAACTTCTGGACATTTCCTTCGGGGCCGCATAACATAGTGGAATTGATAGGAATTTACTGTGAGGCTGGTATGGACTGATTGAGCTCACATGTGCCCATAAACAAGATTACTGACTTATCACTGTAGGCGATTGTGTTGCTTATTGGGAGAATCATTGGTTCTGTGGCTCTACATTAGGTGTCTCGTGCACAGATGAACTGTGCATTCCAGTGCTTAAATGCACAAATATTTGATTGGAGCACCACGTTGACAGATTGTCGGTCATGGACGCAGAGGAACTTCGGGTTCAGGACCATTCTATGCTCTTTATTTTTTGAAAGAGTTTCGAGCGTCAATCCTCGAGTAGTGGTATGAGGACATCAGGCCTCTCTTCCTGTAGTTTGTAGATGGGTAGTGTTACTACTACGATAGGGTGGTGGAAGGACCAATGAGTCCTTTTACGATATTACTTTCCTTTAAAATGCCAACATTCCACAGTAACCACAGAGGATACCATAATGCATTATTGATATTCAATTGAAAACTCAATAAAAACACAAAACCCATGCAATCTCGAGCCACCATTTGATTCATAATATAGAGATACCATCATATATGGAAATCAAAGAGCCATACCTATGAAAAATCACTTCAATGAAGAGTTGGCTCAAGTTTTCCCCTTCAAAACCTGAAATCGCAGAGCTTCCACAACCAATAGAGAAACAATGCAACTATGCTAGGGTGACGAGCGCGAGGGTGGTTTGGAGTGACGTACAGTAAATGCACGTTGCTTCCTCACCTGGCCCTATTCAATTCAATGTACTAGCCAGTCCATCAACCATTAAATTCAAACATATAACCATTGCATAAATTTAATGCCATATATATTGTGTAGATTCGATGCCATATCCATTTTATAGTGCACCACCCGAAACATGTCACAACCATACATTAACATTACCGTATGTGATTTCCATATCAACTTTTAACCAAGCACATAGTATAACAGCTAGGTCCATCACTTTGTAACTATTATATATACATTCAAGGTTTATATATAATGTTTTAACTATGGCCTTAGGACTTATCCATAGTTTCTTCCCTTTTTGTTTTGATCTAGCTCCCATATCATCATACTATCTTTTGCAAAAAATCCTGTCTATATTATTAATCAATGTTATAACATAACATAACACCCGTAAACAAATAATCCTCATAGTATTGCCTTGTATTGCAAGTGAATATCAACAACATTTAGCAACAATGCATCAACCAACCATGTCATCATATCAAATGAAACCAAGACTGTGTCATCAACTGTATAGGACCGTGTAGGAAACATCATAACAACAACAACATATAAGTGTAATACATCTATATTTTGCCTCTAGTCAACAAGGGGGTTCCACCTATTAGTTAAATATTATAATCATAATTAAATAATATATCTTAGAAATCCTTTGCGGGCAAAATTCATCATTGCGATTTTAATCATCAATAGGATGGTTAATTGTCTGATCAGACAGTCCTACCTCAGTAGAAGCAGAGGAAAGGGGGTCAAGAGGTGGTTGAATAAAGTTTAAATGCTCATAAATATCATGTCCTAATGGATTTATCCATATGGAATGAACATGTTTTTTTTGTGGATTTATTGATGCAAACCCCCTTCTCTCCCTCGGGGCTACGCGACCTCCCGGTCAAGGATCTTTGATTCTCTGAGACAATTCGTCTCTATGTAACCTTAATGGTCTAAATTGTGATTGAACACAGGCCCTTTCAGTATTTTGATGTAGGTTATATGACACCCGCAATCTCTTACTTTGCATTGTCGAACTGTTAAGTTTCAGGCTCTAGATCCTCTTCCATTAGCCCTTACTTGAATGTGACCTCGGGCTATGTCCTCACATAAGCACGTGATTGTGGGGTGACCTAGAGTGGTTAGAGACCACAATTTGTCTCTATGTAACCTTAATGGTCTAAATTGTGATTGAACACAGGCCCTTTCAGTCTTTTGATGTAGGTTATATGACACCCGCAACCTCTTACTTTGCATTGTCGAACTGTTAAGTTTCAGGCTCTAGATCCTCTTCCATTATCCCTTACTTGAATGTGACCTCGGGCTATGTCCTCACATAAGCACGTGATTGTGGGGTGACCTAGAGTGGTTAGAGACCACAATGATTTTCTCCCAGAAATTCACTATCAGCTACCACGTATCCCTTTGGAAATACCGTGGTTTCGATTGTGGCCCGCTCTAAGAATTTTAAAACCCGATTGCTTTCTGTCCCCACTATTAAGCACGACCATCGATCTCATGATATTGGGCATTACCTCTTGATCGATAACTGAGATATATCCTCTTTATTGCTTGTTCAACTATCAGTTAGTGACCCTTTTCCTCCTTTTTCATGCACTCCCATATCTCCATGATCTATCGATGCGTTCCCTCCTTTCAAATCGATGACTACGATTGATTTCGTCCCTTTGGGCTTCGGTATCCTCAAACTCTCCACTCTTTTTTCCTAGGTAGTACATCCACCCAAATTTGATGATTTGTCGATGCGTGTCCCTCACAGATTGATGGTTGTGATTCAATTTGGCTCTTCGGGCTTCGAGATTTCTATCTCTCGAACACTCACTTTCCCCCGCAGTGTTTTTACCCGAAGTCGAAGGATCTCTATCACATGTCCTTCTAAATATGACATCTATGATTCACTTAAGCTATTCGTGTCTTGGGAGGTTGACTCTTGCACACTCTCTTTCTCCTGGAGTGTTTTCACCCGAAGTCGATGATTTGTCGACGCGTGTCTCCCTCACATTGATGATTATGAATCGCTTTGTCTCTTCGGGCTTCGGGAGTTTCAACCCCTACACAATCACTTTATGAGTGTTTTCACCCAAAGTCTTCGATCTGTTGACATGTACCTCCTGATGACCAATGATCAGGATCTACTTCACTTCTTCTGTGATTTTGCTTTCTCCTTATCTATGAAACTTTCAAATTTCTTCCACTCCATAGTTGTAAATATTATGCCACATTTCCTTCTTGATGATGAATGGTCCCTAGCCTCTTTGGGACTTTGGTGATTCTTCACTCTTGTATGCACAGAAAGACTTAAAACCCATGTACTTTATCTAGATCCAACGGTCTGGAACAATATCACTCCCTCCTAGATGGATCTTGATCGATAACTCGTGAAATATTTAGAGCTTTACTCCCTTTGAATATTTCCCCTCACTATCCCTTCTGATCTTGATTCCCTTGAGTATTTTGATCTCGCATGCACTCTTTGCATTCCTAGGATCTCAACAAACTCATATCAAAGGATTTATATGAAAGAAATTCTTCCCACACTCATTGCGCTTCTCTAATATGGTTCTTTGACACTCTGTCTCTCCTTGACTCTGTGCACTCCTTGCACTTGGTCTAAGTTCCCATCGTTCCTTATGAACTCTTCTGAGTCAATTCAATGCTTTGTCAACACACTCCTTGCATACAATATGCACTCCTTGCATATGAGTTCTCGGAAAAAAAATGATTAGAACTTTTCCAGTTTGTCACAGATTCATATGATCAACCCTTAACAATCATACATAAAGAAATGAACTAAAACACACACATAATACACCATTCATTCGATCACACCTCAAAATGAACATTGTACAAGGAATTGGAACAATTATGCCTGTTCTATTCATTCATGAAATAAATTAGTATTACAGTTATTCACTGCATCTTTCTTGTTTTCCTATATGATACTCTAAGACAAATCCTCCTCTCTCTTGTCATATATATCTTCTCTCTTCTACTCTGTCTCTTTTTTATAATACAAAAACAAATCTATCTAAGGAGTGGCTCCTCGAGCTATTCTCCGTCCTGTCTGCAACATGGATGATTTTAGGGGTCAAATTTCTCTCATGGGCTAATTTTCCATAGTTTTTCCAAAAAAGAGATTTACTATTTTAAAAATAATTCGCCCAAATTCTATAGGATAAAATTATTTTACCTTAAAAATCACCAAAAATTTATAAAAACTATATAAAATCCTTAGAAATTTTAAATTTTTTACAAAAATATCGCCAAACAGTTATAGTTGGCATATGAAGGATAAGTAAGATTCGCCAAGGTTTCTACATTTTAAAATAAATTTCCATCCTTAAAATCATCCCTAGTCTGCAACCTATCCTATCAGGTTCTAGAAGTTCCTACCTTGTCCTATTACAATAACTATCAGTTATTACCAGATAAGAGTTGACACTCTCTATCTGCAACTCCTTATAGTTGTACAAGACTTACAAACAAGATATATTTAAAAACATTTTTTCCAAAATATCTCAACAACTCATTATGTTTATGAGTTAAATGTGCATTTGAAATTATGTCATGTTGATATGTCGTATCTCTGCCTCCACACTTGCTTCTTTGACTTTGAAGGAAATGCTCATGCAACATATTCCTCTGGCTAAAATATTCATGGGATCCTATCCATGAGATCATGTATTGTTTTTCCATGCTTCAAAATATCAGGTTAAGTGACCCAACTTGAATATTCAACTAGATGATCTTTCCATTTCACTAAGTATTCAGGATATGTCTTCCTCCTGGTCTTATTTCCAACTCTTCGTTCTATGATTATCTCCATCTGAGGTTTTTCTGTTATGGGAATTTATTCTTCCCTCCAAACTTCTTTTTGATCATCTGATTCTCCTACATCATCTATCCTATAAGGATACAGGTCTGCAACATTGAATATCGGTGATATCTCAACATTGTCTGGTAATCCAATTTCATAAGCATTGGCTACAAATTGTTTGAGAATCCTGCATGGTCCTATCTTCTTCATCTTCAACTTGTTATATGTTCCCCTTGGAAACCTTTATTTCCTCAAATGAGATAAAAATTCATCTCCTACTTCGAATTGAACTTCTCTCCTCTTCTGATCAACTATGTTCTTATATTTCAAGTTGTTGTCCAATAGCTTCTCTCTGACTCTGTCATGGAGTTTCTGCATTTCTGTTGCAAAATATTTTTCTCCAACACTTCTAAATTCATCTTGATTCATATCTCTCAACTCTATAATCCCTCTTGGTTGTATACCATACAAAATTTCAAATGGACTTTTTCCAGTGATCCTATTCACTGAATTGTTAAATGAAAATTCTTCTTGCTCCAGAATCTGATCCCATTAACGACCTTGATCGGTGACTAAAATTCTTAACAAGTTTCCCAAACTCCTGTTTACTACTTCAGTCTGTCCATATGTTTGAGGGTGATATGTTTTAACTAAAGGAAAAAAAATTCCCCAACTTCTTCCATAGAGTTCTCCAAAAGTTTCCTACAAATTTTGTGTCTTTGTTTGAGACTATGCTCTTAGGAAATCCATGTAGTCTCACCACTTCTCTGAAAAAAAAGTTGGCTATGTGTGTAGCATCATTTTTTTTCTGGAATGGTACGAAATGTGCCATTTTTGAAAATCTTTCCACCAAAACAAATATGGAATCACTCCCTTTCTGGGTTCTAGTCAATCCCAATACAAAATCCATACTGATTGCATCCCATGGCCTTTCTGGAATTGGTAATGGATGATACAAACCAGTGTTCTGTTGTCTTCCTTTTGCATACTGGAAAATTATGCATTTTTTCACAAACTTTTTCACCTCTGCCCTCATGCTCGACCAATAGTATGAATTGATCAGTTGTGCAAATGTATTTTCATGACCAAAATGTCCAGCTAAACCTCCACTGTGTTTCTCTTTCAGCAGGTTATCCCTCATTGAGCATCTTGGTATGCATAGTTGGCTCCCTTTGAACAATAATCCATCATGGATCAAATATTATTTCCATGGGATTTTGTCTCCCAACAAAGGATTCTTACATACCTCATAAGCCTCCTTAAAATCAGTACCTTCTTGATATATTTCCTTGAGGTGTTCAAACCCTAAAGTCTCCACTTGGAATTCTTGTACAATCAAATTCCTCCTTATCAAAGCATCTACAACTTTGTTAGCAGTTCCAGCGATATGTTTAATAAAAAAAGTAAAATTCTACATAAACTCTACCCATTTAGCATGTCTCTGATTCAACTTTTATTTTCTAGTAATAAACTGCAAAGCTTGATTATCACTATACAAGACAAATTATTTAGGAATTAGATAGTTCCTCCACTTCTTTAAAGCTTGAGTCACTGCATAAAATTCTTTGTCAAATGTGGAATACTTATACTTGGTTTCATTAAAATTCTCACTGAAATAAGAAACTTGCCTATTATCTTGACTCAAGACTACTCCAATAGCTACTCCACTTGCATCGCATCTCACTTCAATTTTTTTTTCAAAATATGGTAAGACCAAAATTGGTTGTTCTGTGATCTTCTCCTTCAACACTTTTTGATCAAAATCTGGACCAGGGGGCAAAAATTTGGTAAATTTTCAAAGCGCTCAGATCGCGACAAAACCTGTGCCATTGCGTCCGTCTCATCTTCCTGATTCTGGCGGTATATTTACTTTCGCAAACGGAGTCCGTATGGAGGAGATATCGCGATCTGTCCGCCAGGCCAAACAGGAAAAAATTTGGGTGCTGACTGTACCTGTCCGTACAGTCCGTACGGCCACGTGGAGGGTCGTACCATCATGCTGACGTGGCAGAGGGGTGATGTGGCATATTTACATTGATTGACATGCATGAGTGGTATGTCAACACATGTCATTGACAGCGAATAATGTGTGGACGCGTGGCCCAATCATTTGGTGCCACATGTCACTGTTTCACTGGTTTATATGGTTGTGTGTAAAAGTTGTATGGAGAGTCCGCGGGGTTTGACCTTGGGACCTCTCCACAAGTCAACGTTTTCGTCCAACCGCCCGACCATTGGGCCATGCTGTAGTTCTTGTTAACTATATGCATTTAAATCTATTTGAATTTACATATTGTAAAATTTGAAAGGGGGGTCGGGCCGGGGCCAAGCCCCGACCCGTGGACACATTATATGTTCATACGACCATAAGTTATGGCTCAAATATATGTTGGCGCGCGTTCCATTTTATATATATGTATTTCATTACAATACATTGCATTGCAATACATTGCAATTGCAATGTATTTGTTATGTGTAATTTAAATAAGCGCGGGGTTGGAATAACTTTTGGTTAACACGCATATATTTTCCGTTTTGACCGGTGGTTAACCGCGCGGGTGGTTGCCCAACGACTAAACCACTTTTTTGTCGAGCCCAAGGGCGCATGGGCCACATGACCAAATGCCGAGGTGGTTAGGGGCTGGAGACGCCCTAACCGTCCTATGGTTTGCACCATTGGCACGGTTGCGCCCAGTGCCAGGTTATAACGCGCATTGGGAGTGTGTTCCAGGTTCATGCACACAGAGGTGCGTTTTGTAGAGCCAGTTCCAGCAAAGCTTGAAGGAGAAAAATGGAGGAGGCCTAACTTCTTCATCGTTTGGCCGATTGAGGTGCCGTAAAATCCCAGCTAGGGGTTTTTGGACGTGCTGGATCCATTGGTGCCATTTTCACAGCCATTTGAAGATTTCTTCTGCAAGTTTTGCACCATTGAATTTCCAGGAAGCTCTAGGGAGCTTGAAGCCCTCTTTGATCGAGGACATGGTTTGGTGAGCCTATGTCTGTTTTCTGTGATTTAAATATCATGTTTGGCTAATTGATATGCTATGAACACATTGGGACAGGTTTCAGAGGCTTTTGAGGAATTTTATAGGTGTTTTTGCCAAAGAGAATCTCAGGGAAGCTTATGGCCACATGTAGAAGAGGTCATGCCCGGATGAGCCATGATCCGTTTTCAGAGTTGTATTAGTCATTTTTGGGGTTTTTATGTGTTCTGATCTCAATGGTGCAGTTTGTTTTTCCATT